>NW_020870588.1:365436-367936 GCF_003789085.1 Penaeus vannamei
CTCTAGAGATGTTGGAGGCCACAGATGCGTGTTGCATCGGCTTGTCTGAACGGCAATTGGGATTTGTACCGTTCCTTAGTACGCAGGGCTCAGACTTTGCTGAGAAGGGATAAAGAACAGTTCATCAGGAATCTTGCTGTAGAGGTAGAAAGCCATTTCCTAGAAAATGATCTTTGTCTTGCCTACCAAGCCCTGAGAAAACTGAACTCCAATCCCTCCTCACGGATATTTGCGATCCACTCAGTGGATGGATGAATCATCTAAGATCACATTGGGGTTCGTGAATGTTAGACTGAATATTTTGAGCAATTGTATCAGTTAGACTGCCCAGCAGTTAGTCTAGATGCAAGGGATGCCACAATCCCTGTGCCTGACCCACCCATCAGTGAAGATCTCCATACCTTGAATGTGGTTAGAGAGGCAATCTCTAAGCTGAATGATGAGAAAGCTGCAGGTGTATGCGATATCCCTGCTGAGCTGCCAAAGGCTGGGGGTGAGCCTATAGCACGGGGCTTGTGAGGTGTCCTGACTGCCATCTGGCAGTCTGGTTCCATTCCCACTGACCTATTGAGGGGTGTGGTCATCTCTCTCTGGAAGGGGAATGGGGATCGTTGGGAATGTAACAACTATTGTGGCATCGCATTGCTCAGTATACCACGTAAGATTTTCGCCCAAATTGTACTGAAACGGATCCGCAACCACCTGCTAAGGCTCAAAAGACCTGAGCAATTTGGGTTCACTCCTGGCAAGTCTACAATAGACCATATCCTAACACTTAGAGTCATTGTAGAACATTGTCATCACTTCAGTCATGGGCTGCTCACAGCCTACATCAACCTCAAGAAGGCATTTTATTCAGGGCATCACAAATTGTTATGGAGATCCCGACACTTCGGGGAATTCTGACACAGATTATTGGATTAATAGCAAGCTTGTATACTGGTACTGAAAGTGCTGTAAAGTATGGTGGGGGCCTGTTGAGCTTCTTCCAGTTAACTCAGGAGTGAGGTAAGTCTGTGTCTTTGCACCAACACTTTTGAACACTTCCATGGACTGGATGATGGGCAGAGCTACTTTCCAAACTTAGTGTGGAGCAACATTGAGCAGTATCAAGGTCATGGACCATGACTTTGCCAATGATTCTATCTGAGTCTCTGGAATCTCTGATAGCAGCTTCTGGGCTTGCAGGTCTCCTGGACTAAGACCAAAATCCAGGATTTTGGGGGCCTGTTAGGAAAACCTATTCAGTTGATACGTACTTGGGGCGAGGATGTTGATGTCACAGAGGGCTTGGTAGTGTAGTTTATGTCTTTGGGCTGTCAGACCAGGAAGTCTGGCAGCAGGAGCCTGGAACTCAGTTATATGTTTTTAAGGCCTTGATACTGCCAGTTTTGCTTTATAGATGTGAAACCTGGACGGTATCTAGTGCCTTGGAGTCACGTCTCATTGCCTTTTGCAACAAGTCCCTATGCTGGATCATGGAGTACAGTTGGCAGAACCATGTGTCCCAATGATGACTTCACCAAGAGACTGGCATGAGAACTGTTACTTGCATAATCCATGACTGCCAACTCAGGCTATATGGGCACGTAGCTCATTTCCCTGTGAATGACCTTGCCAATCAGGTTGTCTCTTCACAGACAATCCTGCGTGGAGGAGGCTTATTAGAAGACCTAGGAAGTTGTGGCTGGGGTAGCTTGACTAGACCTGTTGTGAAGAACCAGAGATGGGCTGAGGGCCTGCCTGGCGACTCGTCATAAGAGACCCCAAGGCTGGAAGTCTATCCCCCCTGTCAGCATCACACACACACACACACACACACACACACACACACACACACACACACACACACACACACACACACACACTCTCTCTCTCTCTCTCTCTCTCTCTCTCTCTCTCTCTCTCTCTCTCTCTCTCTCTCACACACACACACACACACTCACACTCACACTCACACTCACACTCACACTCACACTCACACTCACACTCACACTCACACTCACACTCACACACACACACACACACACACACACACACACACACACACACACACACACACACACACACACACACACACACACACACACACACACACACACACACACACACTTTGATATATATATATATTTATATATATATTTATATATATTTTTTTCTTTTTTTTTCTCTTTTTTTTCTCTTTTTTCAAATGGAACAACGAAGGGAAGAACAAGAAAACACAAATATACTGAAGGTCTTCATGCTATATAGCTTCTTCAGGGCATACAAGGTAAGAGTTGCATAAAGTTATATATACATCTACTAAGTGGTCAGGTCATGTCAGTAATCAGGCATGTTGTCGGTAGAATGGATGAACACCGCTTCAACCATCTACCTTTGTCGTGGGGGCAGGCCTTGTTTTATGATGAAGGCCTGGGACCACTGGAGGAGATGGCTGTCAGTGCTGACATGAACAGTGAAGGCATTCCTCTTGTCATGACGTTGGAGAGCGCTGTGG
>NW_020870588.1:374684-379684 GCF_003789085.1 Penaeus vannamei
AGTGTCCTGTATTAATGTATTTCAGTACTAGTTTTAAAAACTTTCTTGGTATCTGTCCTGTATTAATATACAAAATATTTAAGTATACATAAAGATTTTCCATTTGATCAAGTTAAAAGGCCCTATATTTGTTTGACCTCTGGTGACCTTGACCTTTGGTTTGAGTAGTCATGATTACATTCATCTTGTAGCTTACTTCTTAAGCTACAAAATGAGTGGTCAAACATAACTATATGCTATTTAGGTCAAAAGTTACAGTTACTCTAGTTTCCCCTACCCCCAATTTCTTATGCTTCCGAGGGCGCTGACTTTTCTGACAAAACAGTGAATAGCTCCATTACTGCCGGGTTTCAGCATAAAAAGGTGTCCCAGGAGATCCCCTACAAAAATCAAGTGAGTGATTTAAGGGCTCTCTCGACCCTCAAAATACCCCTTGGCTAGCTGCGTGTTTTTAATGTAACGGTCGTCCCAATCATGGCTTAAGACTCCTATACTGTTAACGACAAACATTTACTATCTATGTTCGGTTCTTTTGTTATTATCCTTATTATTATTGTATTTTTTTATTATCATCACTAGTACTGATAAATACAAACGTGATTATAAAATCATACTATTTTGATTCAAACGTATTACATTTAGAAATGTATATTCTTCTATTATGGTATTGCATCAGTATGACATGTAAGTCTATAGTCTTCATGTTATTGTATCATTCATGTACATAACACTACTATTATTAGATATTGGATTAGATCCATGATCATTTTTTCTCTCTGCTACGAATATTCCTATAGCAATAAACACGCCGCTGTTATTACGAACGACGAACATAAAAGGTCTGTCAATGACAATATCTTGATTAAACTGGAGATGTAGACAGTGCTTGTCTTGGGTATGATTCATCCATTCGCAATTCTGTGAGGGATGCTAGTTCGTTCAATGTCAACAATGGCACAAGATTCCGCTCTAACGAGATGCGTTCAACGTTTGTGTTTATCATTTCTGTACATGGCGCACAAATTACTATCCTCGCGAAAAAAAAAAAAAAAATCAAATCATCCTAATGCCTTTTTCTTATCCCATTACATCTAAGATATCGGATAATTTCTTGTAGTAGTTTTCGACGGAAAACTCGGACATAAATATTTTAGTCACGTCCTTAATCTTGATCACCCAATTTATCAGTGCACCAAATTAAATCTGTTCACCTAGAATTAAGGCTTTTTGGGCATGATAATCCAGTAGAAGCCAGCATTCTGAAAGTCGATTTCAACCATAATGGTTTGAAGCTCATTAGTTTTCATCTCTATATTTTTATGCAGCTGATGCCACACTGTAGAGTCGTAAAAGGCTAACATATGGGTCTGGACATGCACCAGTAAAGTTTTGGTTCACCACACATTTCACAGAGACGCATCCACTTATCTTGAAAAAAAAAAGAATATCAACGATATATACGTTATGTTTCGCCACTGTTGCTGTAGAATGACGGGACGTGTTTGTATAATTTTGTTCGCGCCTATGGCTATATATATATATATATATATATATATATATATATATATATATATATATATATATATATATATATATATATATATATATATATATATATATATATAATATATATATATATATATATATATATATATATATATATGGATGCTATCGTTTCGCAAAAATGGTTTGCTGCACCGTTGATCGAATCATTGCATGAGTAGGAACAATGTAACTATTATTTCACGTATATGATAGTAGGATAGAGATGTGAATAAATGTGAGGCTAGGTGATTATGACCCTAAACGGAAACACCATGATTCTGTTTAATATCTAACTCGATGGGTGATCAACGTCCATGATATTACTCAAGGAGATAAATTGTATTTTGACCCAGACGAGACGCCGAGATTTATTGTTTGACTGATTGCGACCAATATATTGAATGAAGAGACATGCACCCGCGTAAGATGCTATTACTAAGACATACTTTTTCATATATATCTTCAATTTTTCTTTATTTCTATATGATCATTTATTTTAGCCCAAATTGATGTATTTTCTTGCGTGTAGAATCATTCCAAAGATTATCTCTATAGTTACAAATGATACAACGACTACATGGTATTCCAAGACCTATGCACACTTTATCTTTTAGCAAAGATATAGCATTTTCTCGCGTTCGTCGTAGGAACATCTTGTGTAGTCGAAAATGCAATGGAATGCATTTTTACTTTATCGATATTTTCATCATCAAAATAAAGAACTTCCATATATAGTGATTTGGAGTTCTGGTATGTTTTTAGAAGTAGGCGAAACTCATCCATGAATATAAATGTTTAGTAAAATAATAGTAACGATCCACAAATTTGGGTAACATCAAAACCTGCAAATTCCTTTTTTTTTCTCTACTAGTTACGTCAGACAGGCAATGTAATTGTTACAGTTTTGCGCCGCTTCCAGTAAAATGTCTTTGAGATAATATTCTAATGTATCAGAACGACGAATATCAGTGGAAATACTTTTAAAAGTATATGCTGAAGTGGTTCCCTATTTTAATTGTATGAGTAAAAATATTTACTCTTGGACATATTAGTACTAGTTGGATAGTTATTACGGAACCGTGGGTCGTTTCTTTCTCAGAAATATTCATAAGATAATAATGTTTACGATAGGACCGCAGCTACTACGAGGAAATTGAAGATCATACCGTTGTAGGCGATGAAAGACTGTAATCATTGCTATCAAAATTGATTTGCAGAAATAAACCTATGCGAGTCAAATGACGAAAATGTGGCGTGCAGAATGCCGCGCGGAGACTCAAAAGTCCCACCGCGCCTCCAGCGACAAAGCCCAGCCCTCCTCGCATCACAGCGGTTTTCATTTAGTTTTCTTACAATCAGATTTAGCCGATGTTTGTTCTGGAGACAGAAAGGGAGAGAGTGAGGGACGTAAAGAATAGAGGGAGAGAGAGAGAAGGGGGGAGGAGGGAAAGAAAGAGAGAGAGAGAGAAAGAGGAGGGGAGGAACGAAGGAGAGAAGTAGGAGTAAAAGATTGAGGGATAGAGAGGTGGAAGTGGGAGGGAGGGAAAGAAGAAAGGAAGGAGAATTACGAGAGAGAGAGAGAGATGGAGGTAGGTTGGGAGAGGGAGAAGGAAGGAAGTGTGGGAGGGACGGAAAATAGGAGAGAGAGAATCAGAGAAAAAGAAATAGGGGGTGGGGGGAGAGGGAAATAAGGAAGGAGAGAGAAGTGGGAGGAGTGAAGGAAGGACAGAGTAAGCTTGGAAATGAAAGATAGAGACAGAATGAGTTAGTAAATAAGATTTTTAAAATAGAGACAAATTGAAGCACAATACCTATATACGTGCAGCATAAGGCATTTTATTGGGATACCCGAAATCACCCAAGTACTCAACATTGGCCCATTCCCCAGCTACATGTTCTCAAATCCTTGGGTATAGAAAAAATGGTATATAACTGGTAAAAGTAAAAATTAATCAAACATGAAATCATCATACTGAAAGCAATGTTTTATACTAAAAGTCTAGGGGTTCATATCTTTTGTCAAAGCCGTGAACAATGAATGTAAAATTATGGATCTTTTTCTCATATGAATCTAAAAAGAGTAATATTTAATACTGGTATTCAATTATTTGATTTTATCGACGAGTTAGCCAGGAAATTTTGATGTTCTTTTATTGTCTTGGCGCGTGAAAAAAAAAAAAAAATCTATAGTAAAGCTATCACCGAGGGTTAATCACACATACGACAACACTTTTGAAACCAACGGATGAAATGATTCGTCTCAGGACAGACAGTATCTGACATCGACTACATACCCGCCTATTATTTGCTACGAATATAACGGACATTCATATTAGGTTAAAAGTGCGTAAAGAGAATGTTAACCGAACAACGATCGCTACGTATGCTGCTGCGTGTTTTTAATATAACGGACGTCCTAATTATGACTTGAAAACTCCAAAGTAGACTGTTAACGACAGTTACTATTTATGCTCGACTATATAATTATTATAATAATTATTATTATTTAATATTATCGTCACTATTATTGACAACTGTGATTATAGATTCAGAATAATTCGATTCACATTTAACTTTTTATTATTATTATTATGGCATTGCATCATTATCACTGGTAAACTGTATCGTAATTGTAAGACTAAATCTAGCAATATTAATTACAGTTAGAAATAACATTTACATGGTACATGGTATGGTCTTAGTGTCATTATATTACTTATGTAAATACATAGTACTATCATTATTATGATAGTATTGGATTGCATCCATTATCATTTAATTTCATTCCTCTCCCACGAGGAAAGCGTCGTGTTTATCAATAAATACGCCGCAATTATTACCAACTACGAAAATATGGGGCCTATCAGTGACAATATCTTCATTATACTGAAGAGGATAGTGCTTGTCCTTGGACTGATTCATCTCTTAGCATTTCTGTTGTGATGGGATGCTACTTTAATGTTAATGATAGCACAAGTTAGCCATGCACTCTTTGGTCAACAGATAACAGACATCAAAGGCATCGCGTAATTAGATAAGGGTTCAAGCGTGAAGATTGTGTCCTCGTTATTGCACGTCATGGCATCTATCAGAAGATCAGTCATTTGTGAGTGACGGTCCGGAGAGCTGTCGAATGCAGAGTGCGTACAGCCACTTAAAGGCTACTACATTTTGATTGGCGTATTTAACTAAACAGAAATACAATGATAGTAAAAGCAGGGATGCCACATCACAATTACATATAATCAATTTGTAAAATGAACGATATAGTATAAGGGAGATTTATCAAACTATTTACCTTGTCTTGTTATTACAATAGATTATAAAAAAGGGTATAAAACGATATATATGTTTAGTATAATTAGCGGCATTAAATTTGTGGTGTGGACACACAGCAAATCATAGACAAAATAACCAAGAAAAGCCATTGACCTTTCGTTAACATCACCCTTGGT
>NW_020870588.1:394684-397184 GCF_003789085.1 Penaeus vannamei
AGCTTATATTTATCTATTTCGGAACAAAGTTGGGAGAGTAAAACAATGAAACTGGTTTCAACAAAAGTATATATCACAGTTATTGTTTTTTGTACCTCATCCTATTGCATATTGCTAATAACAGCAATGCACATACATCTTTATAACTGAATGATATATATACAATATAGCATCAGGTGTCTTGTAACTGTAAACCAGACATTGTTGAAAACTGGCAGGAATCCTATGATAAAACAATTCCGATTTTTTAAACTAAATTTCATATTTTTTCATAAGACCAAGGAATATGAAATGTACAACAGAGGTAAACTTACTATGGAACGTAAGCAACGTTATAAATGAAAAGGGAATCAATCTTACACACCGCTACGAATATAAATAATCTTGGTCAATGAGTTCAAGGCCTGGACAAAGTAAACATTCATAACAAAAAATAAGTATTAAAACAGAATTGATGACATTCAACAATCCGATAAACGCCACTGAAAACAATGCTGAAACATCGACCGCAAACATTTTTTTCCTAATATCTGGTATCAGTAAATGAATATGCACATGTATATATATATATATATATATATATATATATATATATATATATATATATATATATATATATATATATATATATATATATATATATATATATACGTATGCATAATCAATTTGTCGGAACCACGAGAAACCATATTGTTGAGGTGGTTGCACTGCCATGTTTTATAATGATTATCTAAGGTCACATTACTTTAACCTCTTTTTTCATCGATACATGTATAACATGCAGATTAATCGGGAGTGAGACCTTTGCTATAAGAAATGTAAACGCTTACTTTTACTTTCTCCAGCAAAGTAAAAAATAAAATGTGCTTCGAGGTGGTTACACAAATATCATTAAGGAACACGTACAAATAATGCATGAAGTCCCTTTTACAAAGAGAGATCAACAATTTTGCATTGAATCAAATAAATGACAAACCATTCTACAGTGTTGATACAATGGTGGAAAACCCAGTCAAATAATCATTATCTATAGTGGCTTTTCTGCCATAAAGTAATGTTACGTACGTATAAAACTGAAAGTGCAATTGATAAAGATAGGGATACATGATCACCTAAACTCACACGATATAAATACATTCAAACGTATTCTAACGAAAAATAACTTCCCTTGTACCTCGTAGTTTCCCCACCAAGCCGCCCCCAACCGCAGGCTCACACCTGAACAGCGCCAGGTAACATCCAGTACAGGTCATCCAAACACGGGGATGGGGACGGGGCAGTGCTCTTGTCCGCCGATCCTGTCGTCGACTGACCCGGCTCCACAGGTCCGTTCTTGGGGAGAATGTCGTTGAAAACCTGAACGTCGGTGGCTATGGGCTTCAGGTCTTCCTGCGAGGTGGCCTGCAGTCTCGTCACGTTGAAAAGGCTGTCCGCGTCTCTTCCGTCGTCGCCTGCAGGAAGGATGCCAGGGAGTTTATAATGGAGAAAGGGCTGGCAGATTTGGAAGGGGAGCGGGAAATAGATGGAGGGGGGAAGAGGAAGCAGAAGGAAGAAAGAAAGAAGAAAAAGAGGTGAAAGAGAAGAAGGACGAAGCAGGAGAAAGGAAAGAAGAGGACGAAAAAAGGTGAATGAGAAGGACGAGGAAGAAGAGAGAGGGAGATTTAATAGATGTAACAAAAAATCATATAGTTACAATTATCGCACACGCACAAGTGTTCATATCAGGTCATACATCAACCCCGAATTCAATATTCAACGCAGTGGACTCCGCCTTAGTAACTGCCTTAGTTGTAAAATCATCAAACTCAGTCAGCATTACTTCCACAACGAATTCCTTTGCTCATTTTCATTAACCTTGAATGAGGGATATTACAGTGTATTGATATACAGTTTTTGCATTAAATATGGGATCTCCAGTGACATCCAAATGCAACTAAATCAACGTTAGGGTGAACATTATGATTAATCATGATGATATTGCCAGTATAATGAAGGTAAAAAGAAGGGATGAGACAGCTACTACTGCTATTACTACCTTCCGCCACCACTACTGCTGCTGCTGCTACTACTACTTCTATTACTACTACTACCACTACTATTTTTACCGCTATTATTGCTACCATTAAGGCTATTGTTATTGATTCCACGTCTAGATTGAAATAATATTAACGATAAGAATGATGATAATAGTAATAGCAATGATAATGAAAACAATGGTTTCTAATGGTAATAAAAACAGCAATAATAATAGTTACAGGAATAGCCCTCGCCTTAACTAAATAATAATATTACATAACAAACACCCGTTCAAGGTCAAGCGATTCGCACGACACACTACGGGACAGCGCTACGACTTCTACCGCCAGCGAGCCGTCGACGCCTTGGAGCGCTCGGCTGAAAATCGTTGAGACGAAGTTCGCGTCCAAGCAAGGAAACCTGTTTATCATTCTCCTTGCCTTTCCCTTTTCTTTTCTTCTCATTATCATTTTCTTTCCTCTTG
>NW_020870588.1:414684-419684 GCF_003789085.1 Penaeus vannamei
ATATATATATATATATATGTATGTATGTACAGTAAAACACACACACACACACACACATGTATGTATTTATGTAGTTATGTACAGATACTTGAACATAGACAATACATGCATACACACACATATTCGTATATATAATATATATGTATATGTGTGTGTGTTTGTAAGAACTTGTATAGAATACAGATTTGAAAATGGAATTGACATGCTTGTAGACAATATCAGCGAGTAAAACAAAAACAAAGCACGACTTATGGCGATAATATCTCCTGACCTTGGGGGAAGTGATAACACGAGAAGCGTTTACTCCCCCTGACGCGCTAATGTGCAAAGCAGGCAAGCAGGCAAACAAGACTGAAAGAAATACGATAATGTACCTCGGATTATCCATACGTCCAAGGTCTATATCAGTACTTATATAGATAGACCTTGCATACGTCCGCTTTTGCAGTGCATGAAAGATTTCTCTCGCGCTCCCACTTTCCCTCTCTCTCTCTCTCTCTCTCTCTCTCTCTCTCTCTCTCTCTCTCTCTCTCTCTCTCTCTCTCTCTCTCTCTCTCTCTCTCTCTCTCTCTCTCTCTCCTCTCTCTCTCTCTCTCTCTCTCTCTCTCTCTCTCTCTCTCTCCTCTCTCTCTCTCTCTCTCTCTCTCTCTCTCTCTCTCTCTCTCTCTCTCTCTCTCTCTGCTCTCTTAAAGAAACTTTTTTTCTCTCCGCTTACATATCTATATATGCACACACACACACACACACACACACACACACACACACACACACACACACACACACACACACACACACACACACACACACACACACACACACATATATATATACATATATACATATACATATATATATACATATAATATGTATATATATATATATATATATATATATATTTTTTAGTGTATATTTATACTAAACTCCTATGGAAAGAAATACCATTCATGTAATTCCCATTATATAATGAACAACTAATAGATAGTTTTTCAACCCTTCTACATCGGATGATGAATGCATTTCATAGAAGTTACAAATGTGCATATTTTGTTTTAGTGAGTGTGTGCGCTACCAATCTTTCAGAAACACGATAGTAGGAGCATAGTTTTACAAGAGGTTTATGGAGAGTATTGGCATTCATATAGTTTGTTATTCTTGTGAGGTAATGAGCAGTTAATAGGTAAATTGATGTATAATGTTATGCGACGGGGCCCACGACTTCTTTGAGGGGTGTGAAGGGGGGGGGGGTCCTGTTGTTTAGGAGCGAGGATCAGGCAAGCGAGGGGATAGGGAGTGGTGGGGGGGGGGAATATTTGACGTGGTTTTGATTCAGGACGAAATAAGGTATCGCCATTAAACATTCCTTAGACCATGAGACTTAGTTACTTGATTTAGATTTCTAAATTAAGTCAGAGTAAATATAATATTTTCATTGTCTCATAAAATATGGTCAAGTATGATTCTTTGATTGAGGTGTCTGATTACTCTTTCTTGCAAGTGAGTGCGCACAATAGTCCTTTTCATTGTGCTCATTTGTCTGGTGCACAAGTAAGTTTATTATTCAGATGCGTTAAGAACAATTATCACATGTATAAGCCACATTATATCAGCGGAGAAAACGGAAAGACATTTGAGCAACTCTTAGCTATGGAGGAGAAATAAAGAGTGGAAGTCGCATGCTTATTTAGTTTACTAAGTCATAGCATGTGGTTTATCACATCATAGAACTAGGCCTGCGACAAAGCGAAGGGTCAGTTACCTCAGAAGAAAGGAGTTGTAACCTTCTTTCAGATATTTACGTTATGGCACCAACCCACTAGGCAGGTGTATACAAGCCAGCCTTATCAAAATATAAAATTTCTTGGAACAAAGTGAGGGGTCATTTATCCAAGTGTATAGTCCATTCCTTTCAGGTATTTATACATTTAAACCAACCAAGGCAATTATCCTTCAGTACATGTGGGGGACGCTTTCGTCCAAAGGTAAATATCTACCTGCAACGGTCATCACTTACGACACGGACAGGTTACACCATGGTACGTCATGCGTTTCGGACACCTGACCTAATAACCTGATGTAACAGCCACTTCTGCATTATCCCAGAGCCGTATATTAATATATAGCCCTGCATTATCCTAAGTAGCTACTCTCACTCTCCTTATATCACCTGGATCCGCTATTTAGATAACAGTAAACTTTTGATATGTTATTTGGAAAAATAGAATAATAAAACAATATTTCATACGCCATTATATTTTCAAAATGTTTACAATTATTCCATTACCAAAAATAACGAAATTAATATGTAAAAGACGGACTGGAGATATCGAAACTAATGGGTTTCTTGAATAGTTTGGAGGTTAAACATCGATAAGGTGTTGGACAGCAGCCGCTGAAACGACAAGTGAAGGTGTAAGAATAAGAGTCAAGGCTGAGGGAATATTCCCTTTGCCACTGTGAAGGGGACATCCCTGGCGGTGGGGGGCGAGTCAGGGATTTTGGGTCGGAGTGCTCGAAAATGAGTTATGGTCAGTTTCATATTCGTATATGAGAGTAGAATTACCTACGTGAATATAAACTCCCGCAACGAAAAATTTAGGCAGCGCGCGGGGCCGGAACCTCAAGTCCCATTGCCGCTGTGTCAGCGATTTTCACCTTTCCGCACTCTCGTTTTACATGAGCAAATATGATGCATTATATTATGACATTACCTATTGATCTGGATCACAGGAAGATAAGTGTCTTATTATAAAAAAAATCCCAAAGTGAAAGATTTACTTGAAAAATGAAGAAAAACAAAAAATCATTATGCGACTTTTCAAATTTCTTTCTCATAAAATCAAGTAGATATGATCCGATTTTGACATATTCATCATACAAGTATGTTTAAGGTTCTATGATAATGCATGAGCAGTTATAATTTGTGTCTAAAAATAAACTCGCAATGAATAGGTATTTACACGGGCTGGGCGCTCGCCCGCGTCAACGGCCGCTTTAGACTTTTTTGATTGCAATAATTTTACGCTTGCGCTTTCATTTGAAACTAAATAATCGATTAAACATAAATATGTGACTGTAAATCCATTTTACGAAAAAAAATTAAAGAAAGAGTAATTAATTTATTCGTGTAAACTCCTAAAATCGGCCTGCAAATATCTGATAGCTATTGTTATATCACAAGATGAAACGTCCACGATAAACGAATATATGCGATGTGTATCTCGAAATATTTTTGATATATCAACGTTTTCTGAACGGTTATATTTAACGAACAAGAAACAATTCATTATCCCTCCATAACAAGTATTCCCTTGTCATCTTTTTTTTCAAACCAGGTTTGGGAGAGTGACGTCACAGATTGCTGATTGGCCAGGTACGCCACTGCCAGGCGCAAAAGGTGTGGTGAATCTGTCCTACACTTCATTCTAGACATGGCGCTGTGGCAGTCACATCCAGAACGTGTATAAAATCTAACGACTTCTCCCCCCCCTCTCTCTCTCTCTCTCTCTCTCTCTCTCTCTCTCTCTCTCTCTCTCTCTCTCTCTCTCTCTCTCTCTCTCTCTCTCTCTCTCTGGTAGTGTTTTTCCATTCATATATATATATATATCTATATATATATATACACACAAATATACATACACACACACACACACACACACACACACACACACACACACACACACACACACACATATATATATATATACATATATATATATATATATACATATATATACATACACACACACACACACACACACACACACACACACATATATATATATATATATATATATATATATATATATATATATATATATATATATATATATATATATCAAGAAAAGAAACACCAGGGCTGGGACCATCATGTTTATTGGGCGACGTTTCGGATTATCAACTTAAATCCATTCTCAAGCCAATCTAATGGGAGAAAGTACACTATAAGGAATCTATAGAATAACATAAAATTCCTAAGTGGGTGTTACAAAATTAGATAACATAAAATAAACTAATAAAACAAGTAAAAATGATAAAACTAAAGCAATACTAAAACTGTTAAAAACTAAAAAAAGGTTTGACATAGATGACTAGTACAAAAAGAACGTAAGAATACAGTTAAAACAAAAAAATGCATGGATAAAAACAAAACAGAACGAAACATAAGAAAATAAAATACACAACCAAAGGCCACTACTTACGGTCATTTGTTTATCTTAAAAGCATAAGAGTGGTGTGGAGGTTTCATTATTGCTTAGAGATGGTTTGTGTATGTATGTCAGTATGCTCTCCATGATAAGGAGCTGCTGGTGGTATGGTGTGCTTGCTAAGACTGAAAAATCTTTGCGATGTATGGGGTGATCTGTGTCATCTGCGTGATTCCTGATTGCTGAAAAGGGTGGTTTGGTCCTTTGGGTGCCAGTTCTGTCGGAAATACCTAGATGTTGTGAGATGCGTGTTTTCAAGTGTTTTGTGGTCTTCCCGATATATGATGCCTTACAGCTATCACACGTATATTTGTAGACAATGTTAGATTTTAATTCAGAGGGTACTGTATCTTTGAATTTGAAAAGGTTTTGAATGATGTTCTTTGTTCTGAAAATAACTCTTAGTTTGATCTGTGGGTAAAATTCACTGACTAGTTTGGATACTTTTTGTTTTAACTGGAGGCTGGGAGGACCTGTGTAGGTGACGGGAAAGTAAAGTACTTTCTTTGGAACCGTGATGTTGGAATGCTTGTTGCTCAAGATGTTGTTCAGAGTTTTACCGATGTATGTATCAGTGAAATGTTTGGGAAAGCCATTATTGTAAAGGAGGTTACGGATGAATGAAAGTTCCTGATTTATATATGTCCAGTTAGAGCATATGTAGTATGCTCGTGTGGTGAGTGTGTTGACTAGATTTCGTTTGTATGTGAGTGGGATGAACGAAGAGAACTTTGAACACAATCCAGTAAATGTGGGTTTTCTGTACATTGATATGTCAAAGCTGTTTCCAGAGTG
>NW_020870588.1:429856-434856 GCF_003789085.1 Penaeus vannamei
CGCTCAAGATAAGCAAGAAAAGGGCTTTCTCGAGGACTTCAGTTCGACTCTCCTCCAACGAGAGCGACGAGGAGCTTGCAGTAGTCCCCGCTGCAGTCTGCCTCGATGTCCTCCACGAGATCCGTCGAGTAGAGCTCCTTGTAACGGGACCTGATGTCGGCCAGGTCGATCTGTGGAGGAGGAGGGCTTTGCTAGTCGAAAAGCTGATAATAGAAGTTGGGAGAGGAATGGCTTTGCTAGACGAAAACCCTCTACAAGAAGAAGAGGGATGGCTTTGCTAGTCTAGAATCCTATACAAGAAAGAGGAAGGGTGGCTTTGCTAGTCGAAAACCTGATAATAGAAGTTGGGAGAGGAATTGCTTTGCTAGTCGAAAACCCTCTACAAGAAGAAAGAAGGAGGGTGGTTTTGCTAGTTTAGAACCCTAAACAAGCAGAAGAGGGATGGCTTTACTAGTCTCAAACCTCATAATAGAAGAAGGAAGAGGGATGGCTTTGCTAGTCTAAAACCTGATAATAGAAGATGGAAGACGGATGGCTTTGCTTGTCGAAAACCTCATGATAGAAGAAAGAAGGGTGGCTTTGCTAGTCGAAACCCCCCTACAAGAAGAAAAGGGATGGCTTTACTAGTCTAGAACCCTATACAAGAAGAAATTAGGAGGATGGCTTTGCTAGTCTAAAACCTCACAAGAGAAGAAACAAGAGGGATGGCGTTACTAGTCGAAACCCCTATACATGAAGAAAGAAGAACGATGGTTTTGCTTATATCCACAACGCATTACATTCATTCATACTTTCAACCCTCGCGAATCTTACAGTGCATAGTCGGCATATGAAAAGGGAGCTTGAACCATATCCATTTATCAGTTCTGCTTACCCTCGCGGCAGAAAAATATAAAGGACACAGTCACACTTGCTAAACACTTTGGCCCTTTGTCGACTCGCCACGAATCTCTCTTGGTGGCCTTTCTAATGAGGATGAAACACAGTCAGTACCTTGAAACAACGGCTGATACTCTGAAGTTTTTTGTTTTTATTCCAGCCTGGCTGACAAGTTTAGCTTACACTCTCTCTTGTCTCTGTGCTTCATTCCCTCTCTCGGCTCTCTCCTTCACTCCCTTTATTGTCTCTCTCCCTCACTCCCTTTATCGTCTCTCTCCTTCACTCCCTCTCTCGCCTCTCCCTCTTATATCTCTCTCCCTCTTTTAGCTCTCTCCCTCACTCACTCTCTAGTCTGTCTCCCTCATTCCCTCTCTCGCCTCTCTCCATCACTCCCTTTCTTTTCTCCCTCCCTCCCTCGCCTTTCTCCCTCACTCCATCTCTCGCCTCTCTCCTCTCTCTCATCTCTCTCGCCTCGCTCCTCTCTCATCTCTCTCGCCTCTCCCTCTCTCATCTCTCTCTCCTCTCGCCTCACTCCCTCACTCCTCTCACCTGACTTCGCGACACGAGGATGCGGATGAGAGCCTTGTCGTCGGTTCCTGCTCCTGCCATGGCGTTGTTCAGGCGTTCAGCGTAGAACCCGAGGGGTCTCTCACGCGTTGCACTGGGGGGGGGGGGGTCACAAAAACATGAACATGAATGTATGTTGGAAGTAAGCACGTGTATTCAGTGTTTCATTGTTTATGATCTATCAAAATGAACTCTTTATTGTGATATCTCTCTCACACATATATATGTGTAATATATAATATATATATAAATATAAATATATATATATATAATATATATATATATATATATATATATATATATATATATATATATATATATATATATATACATTCATACATAGATATGAGTGTTGTGTCTGTGTGTGTATCTGTCTATCTATATATATTCATACACACGCATATACACATAGGTGTACGTGTGCTCACACACACATATGTGTATATATAACATTTCCTTTCTCTAGCAATTTATTTTTGCACATCTTCCAATACCTTATAATTTATTAGCATCAATGACCTTTAAATCCGAAGCGAACGATCGCAAAGCCCAAACCACAGACCGAGTCAAGAGGACAAAGAGCCGCCCCACCTCTCTCTCTCTCTCCTCATTCTCTCTCTCGCTCTCTCCCCCATTCCCTCTCTTTCGCCTCTCTCCCCATTCCTCTTTCGCCTCTCTCTCTCTCCTCTCTCGCCTCTTTCCCTCATTCCCCCCCTCTCTCTCTCTCCCTAATTCCCTCTCTCCCTCATTCCGTCTCTCTCTCCCCCATCCCCCTCTCTCTCTCTCTCTCCCATTTCCCCCCCTCTCTCTCTCCCCATTCCCTCCCATCCCCTCTCTCTCTCTCTCCCCATTCCCCCCTCTCTCGTCTCCCCTCCCCTCCCCCCTCTCTCTCTCTCCCCCATCCCCCCATCTCCCCCCTCTCTCCCATCCCCCCCTCTCTCTCTCATTCCCCATCCCCCCTCCTCTCTCTCCCATTCCCCCCCCCTCTCTCTCCCCATCCCTACCCCCTCTCTCTCTCTCCCCCATCCCCCCAACTCCCCCCTCTCTCTCTCTCTCTCCCTCATTCCCCTCTCTCCTCTCTCTCCCCCCATTCCCCCCCTCCTCTCTCTCTCCCCACCCCCCCCAACCCCACACTCTCGCACCTATGGCCAGCAGCCCGGCCTTGATGTCCCCGCCGAACTCCTTCTCGACGGACTCCTCGATGGTCTCGTCGGCGATGCTGTCGTAGCCCCCTTCCCCCCCCCTCTCTCCCCCCATCCCCTCACCCCCTCTCTCTCCATCCCCCACCCTCCCTCTCCCCGCACCTATGGCCAGCAGCCCGGCTTGATGTCCCCGCCGAACTCCTTCTCGACGGACTCCTCGATGGTCTCGTCGGCGATGCTGTCGTAGCCCCCATTCCCCCCCCTCTCATCCCCCCATCCCCTCACCCCCTCTCTCTCCCCCCCATCCCCCCCCCCCACCCCAACCTCTCCTCTCCCCCCGCACCTATGGCCAGCAGCCCGGCCTTGATGTCCCCGCCGAACTCCTTCTCGATGGACTCCTCGATGGCCTCGTCGGCGATGCTGTCGTAGGCGTCGAAGATCTCCCTCAGCTGGCCGTAGCTCCGCGTGATGAGGACCCGCACGAACTCCGCCTCGTCCGTGCCGGCGTTGCTCCCGATGCCCGCGTCGTACAGGTCCTGCGAGGGGGTGGGGAGGGTGAGGAGGATGGGGAGGATGAGGATGAGGAGGGTGGGGAGGAGGGTGAGGAGGATGGTGAGGGTGATGGTGAGATGGTGATGATGATGGTGAGGAGGATGGGGAGGAGATGGTGATGAGGATGGTGAGGGTGAGGAGGATGGTGAGGGTGAGGATGGTGAGGGTGAGGATGGTGAGGGTGGGGAGGATGGTGATGATGATGGTGAGGATGAGGAGGATGGTGAAGATATGATGGTGATAATAATAATAATGATAATTGATGATAATGATGAATTAAATATAATAACATATAATAATAATAATAATTATAATAATAATGATAATAATGATAATGATAATGATAACAATAATAATAGATAATAATAATAACAATGATAATGATAATGATAACAATGATACAATAATAAATAATAATAAATAATAATAATGAGGATGATGATAATAATAATTTAGGGTTTGCTGAGACAGGCTCTTGTGACATCAGTCAGATTGTGGCTTGTCTGTTTATTGTGCTTCTAAATACCCCCTGTGTGCGAGGAATGGCCGGGGTGACCATCCACTGGCAGTGCGCGGGAATCGAACGCAGGTCAGCAAGATCGCTAGACAAGAACGCCACCACGGCACTATGGGGGAAAGGGATGGCACAGGATACCATGGCACTATAGGTAAAAGGATGTCATAGGATACCACGGCGTCAAAAGAGCACTCGAGGAAGGAAAGGTTTTAAGTCGGAGGAATCCATTCGATTCTCTTCCTCTATGCCCAAGAGTAAATAAATAAGTACGTGGATTCTTTACCTCGATTGCCCATTGTGAGAACCATCTGGGGGGGGGGGGGAGCCTGCCTTTGTGGGTGCAGGTCCCAAGTCCGGATAAATAGAGAGGGTCGGTGTCAGGAAGGGCATCCGGCTGTAAAAACCGTTGTCAAAACCAAAATGGAATGAGCCTTAATAGGAAAATCAGTGGAGCCGGCTCATCCATATCGGCGAACCCATATACAAAAGGGAGAAAACTTAGGAGAAGGTGTGAGGAAGAGGAATAGAGAAATGCGAGAAAGCTGTAGAAGGAGGAGGTGTGAGGCAGAGGAATAGAGAAATACGAGAAAGCTGAGAGAAGGAAGTGTGAGGAGAGGAATAGAGAAATGCGAGAAAGCCGAGAAGGAGAAGAAGGCGTGAGGCAGAGGAATAGAGAAATGCGAGAATGAGAAGGAGAAGAGGCAGAGGAATAGAGAATGCGTGAGAAGGAGAAGGAGTGTGAGGCAGAGGAATAGAGAAATGCGAGAAAGCTGAGAAGGAGAAGGTGTGAGGCAGAGGAATAGAGAAATGCGAGAAAGCAGAGAAGGAGAAGAAGGCGTGAGGCAGAGGAATAGAGAAATGCGAGAAAGCCGAGAAGGAGAAGGAAGTGTGAGGCAGAGGAATAGAGAAATGCGAGAAAGCTGAGAAGGAGAAGGAAGTGTGAGGCAGAGGAATAGAGAAATGCGAGAAAGCCGAGAAGAAGGAAGTATGAGGCAGATGCATAGAGAAATGCGAGAAAGCTGCAGAAGGAAAGGCGTGAGGAAGAGAATAGAGAAATTCAAGAAAGCCGAGAAGGAAGTATGAGGCAGAGGAACAGCGAAATGCGAGAAACGCGTAGAAGGAGAAGAAGACGTGAGCCGGAGGAATAGAGAAATGCGAGAAAGCCGAGAAGGAGAAGGAAGTATGAGGCAGAGGAACAGCGAAATGCGAGAAACCCGTAGAAGGAGAAGAAGACGTGAGGCAGATGAATAGAGAAATGCGAGAAAGCTGTAGAAGGAGAAGGAAGTGTGAGGCAGAGGAATAGAGAAATGCGAGAAAGCCGAGAAGAAGAAAGCGTGAGAAAG
>NW_020870588.1:439856-442356 GCF_003789085.1 Penaeus vannamei
CCCGCCCTCCCCTCCCCTCCCCTCCCCCCAGCCAACTGACCTTTCCGTACATCTCCTTATACTTCTCCTCGAGCTCTCTATCTGTCTCTCTCCTTTCCTTTATCCACATCTTCCGCTCCCCACCCTTTATCCTCACCCCTCTCTCCCTCTCCTCTCCCTCCATCCTCCTCCCCCTGTCCCTCCCCTCCCCCAGCCAACTAACCTTCCCATCATCTTATACTCTCTATCAGTCTCTATCTTTCTTCAACTCCCCTCTCTATCTTCCTCTTCCCCCACCCTTTATCCTCTTTCTTTCTCTCTCTCTCTCTCTCTCTCTCTCTCTCTCTCTCTCTCTCTCTCTCTCTCTCTCTCTCTCTCTCTCTCTCTCTCTCTCTCTCTCTCTCTCTCTCTCTCCCCTTCCCCAGCCACTGATCTTCCCATACATCTTATACTCCTCGAGCTCTCTGCCTGTGTCTTTCTTTCTTCAACTTCCTCCTCCCTCTCTCTCCTCTCTCCCCCTCCCCCTCTTTACCCTCCCCCCCCTCCACCCTCCCGGCTCCCTCTCTCCCTCCCGCCTTCCCCCTTCCCTCCCCCTCTTTACCCTCCCGCCCTCCCCTCCCCCCAGCCAACTGACCTTTCCATACATCTCCTTATACTTCTCCTCAAGCTCTCTATCTGTCTCTCTCCTTTCCTATCCACATCTTCCGCTCCCCCACCCCTTTATCCTCGCTCCTCTCCCTCTTCCCCCTCTCCCTCTCTCCCCCTCTCCTCCCTCCCCCCCCCCCTCTCCTCCGCCCTCCCCTCCCCCAGTCAACTGACCTTTCCATACATCTCCTTATACTTCTCGAACTCTCTATCTGTCTCTTTCTTTCTTTATCCCCTCTCTATCTTCTTCTTTCCCCTACACTTTATCTTCTCTCTCTCCTCCCTCCCTCCTCTCCCTCCCCCTCTCCCGCCCGCCCTCCCCTCCCTTCCCCTCCTAGCCAACTGACCTTTCCATACATCTCCTTATACTTCTCCTCGATCTCCTGCCGCTGGAGGGAGTCGTGCTGGGTGAGCATCTTGATGATCATCTTCTCGTCCGATCCGATCCCTTTGAAGGCTTTCTGGAACCTTTTGGCGGCGAATTCCACGTCGAAGTCCTCCTTGGCGGTGATGGTTCCCTGGGGAGGTGGAAGGATGGCGGAGGGGGTGGAGGAAGGGGGGAGAAGGGGGGGAGAGGAGGAGAAGGGGGAAGAGGGGAAAAGGGTAAGAGGAGGAGGAGGAGGGGAAGAGGTGGAAGGATGACGGGAGAAGGTGGTGGAGGAGGGAGAGGAGGAGGAGAGGAGGAAGTGATGGTGGTGGAGAAGGAGGAGGAGGAGGAGGAGGAAGAGAAGGAGGACGAGGGGAAGAGAGGAGGAGGAGGAGGAGGAGAGAGGAAGGGGGAAGAGGGGTAGAGTGTGGTGGAAGGGAAGGGGGGGGGGAAGAGGAGGTGGTGGTGGTGGAAAGGGGGGGAGGAGGAGGAGAAGGGGGGAAGAGGGGAAGAGGGGAAGAGGTGAAGAAGGAGGAGGAGGGGGGGAGAGGAGGAAGAGGAGGTGGTGAGTGGTGAGGAGGAGGAGGAAGGGAGGAAGAGTGGTGGGGTGATTGGTGGTGGGGGAGGGAAGGGAGGAGTAAGAACGGTAGGAGGAGAGGAAGAGGAGGAGGAAGAGTGGTGGGTAGTGGAGGAGGGGAAGGGGAGGTGGGAAGAAGGGAAGAGGAAGGAAAGGAGGGGGAGGAGAGAGGAAGAAGAGGAAAGAGAAGAGGAAGAGGGTAGAAAAGATAAGAATAAGAAGGAGAGGAGTAGGAGGAAGAGGACGAGGAGGAGGACAAGAAGAAGAAGAAGAAGAAGAAGAGAAGAGAAAGTAGAAGAAGAATAAGAATAAGAAAAGAGGAGTAGGAGGAAGGGACGACGAGGAGGACAAGAAGAAGAAGAAGAAGAGGAAAGAGGAGGACGATGAAGATGGGTGGAGGAAGAGGAGGAGAAGGAGGAAGATGAGGAGGTGGGAGTAGTGGTGGAGGAGGAACGAAGTAATGAGGAAAGGATGAAGGGGAGAAAAAGTGAATTGGGTAAACATCAGTATGTCCATATAGATAAATAAATAGAAAGAAAATATGTACAAATGCATGTATGTACTTATGTATTTATATATATACACATATATATGTACACACACACACACATACATATAAGTATACATGCACACACATACACACAAACACATATGTGTATATACTGTATATGCACATAAATGTGTGTATATATATATACATACAATGTATATATATATATATATATATATATATATAATATATATATAAATATATATATATATATATATATATATTATATATGTATATATATATATATATATATATATATATATATATATATATTTATTGCGTAATTCGCTAAATTTACTTGTGAAGGTGAGTGGAAATGCGGTGAAAATGAGATTATATAAAACAACTTTAGTTAGACACTTTCTAGATGTTTCATTTATCA
>NW_020870588.1:447356-449856 GCF_003789085.1 Penaeus vannamei
AGAACTGTCGCTTCGGCGGCGAGGCAAATCGTACAGCACGACATCGCGACGGTGGGGCAGGCTACTGTATGACGTGACGTCACGGCGTCCTGCAAAATTGTCATAAAACACACCGTCACGCCGCCGTGCCAGATCGTCACGTAATACTACGTCTCGGTAGCGAGGAAGCTCTCGAAACACGGCGTCATCGCGACGCAGAACGTCGCTGTATCGGCCACCGTAGCCGTAGCCGAAGCGATCGTCATAATCCAGGGAGTGTCTGCGACGGACGGCCCCGATGGGGGGCAAGGCGTCGCCGCCGCGTGGCAGGTCCGTGTACGGCTGCCGGCTGTCGCGCTTCACGGCGACGTTCGACAGGATTTCGTGCGAGCGCGGGCCTTCGCGGCGTGGCGGGAGGTCTTCCTCGTCGCTCGTCACAACGATGCTCGGGATAGTGTCTCGCCTGCGCAGCCGATCGTCGGGCGCCGGGTCGTCGTCGGGGGAAGGCCCTCTGCGCCGGCGGTCGTCATCTTTCTGGTCCTTCCAGCGGTCGTCCCGGGGGTTTTCCTTGCCCTTGGAGTCGTTCCCCGGCTGGCTGTCCCCCTGGATGATAATATGCGGACGAGGTCTCGCGTGCGACTTGTCAGCCGCGGAACTCTTCGCCCCCGGAGGCTCGTCGTTCTGCGACACTACAATGCGTGGCAAAGTGTGGCGTGACACGACGATATGCTGCTGGGCGTCGGGATTGCGTGCCAGGTCGTCGTCGCGTTGAACGACGTCTTGGGGTAAGACGTCGCGGAGGAGGTCGTCGTCACTAACAGGTGGTCACGTAGCCCGGATGTCACGTGGCAGGACGACGCCCGGCGCGGACCTACTCGCAAGCGGAGGGAAGCCTATTATCCTTTCGTGAACACATGAGTCACTCCGTGTTTGAAGCAGACGGTTAGTTTGTTAATTAAAGGGCATTTGGGGAACAATATGCATTATTTATACAAAAGCAAAGTTGGTTGTTTAAGAAGAGAGAGAGAGAGAGAGAGAGAGAGAGAGAGAGAGAGAGAGAGAGAGAGAGAGAGAGAGAGAGAGAGAGAGAGAGAGAGAGAGAGAGAGAGAGAGAGAGAGAGAGACAGAGAGAGAGAGAAGGAAAAAGAGAAAGCAGAGAGAATGGGAATGTGCAGGAGAGAGAAGGGGAAGGCGAAGAAGGAGAGAGAGAGAGAGAGAGAGAGAGAGAGAGAGAGAGAGAGAGAGAGAGAGAGAGAGAGAGAGAGAGAGAGAGAGAGAGAGAGAGAGAAGAAAGAGAGAGAAGAAAGAGAGCGAGAGAGAGAGAGAGAGAAATGAAAAAAGAGAAACGGAAAATGTTAGAGCGAAAGAAAAAATACCATAAGCCTCCTAAAATCTCCCGGATAAAAGCCAGGATAATGACAAGAAAAATTCTCTGAGTATTGTGTTTATCAGGTTCATTATCAACGCTAATCTGGCCTAGCTAGATAAGCACAACGTAAACAATGTATTTACTAATACGCTGGGTATACTAAAAGGTAATAATTCCACCAGCGATTTACTTAATAAGATTATGTGACTGGCGGTAATGCCATTAAAGTCTGAATCATATCTTGTAAATAAAGAATTAGAGTTTCTCAATTACTGTATAAATATAAGAAAAAAACAACAACATTGGAATGATGTAGACTATTATAATGGGAGTATACTTTCGAAAGAACGAATAAAAATATATATGTTGCTACTGTCTTATGTATCTTTCTAATCTCGACCTGATTCACAGACACAATATCGGATGTTTGTCGAATCCTGTTAGGTGTAAATATATTCACCTGCCACTTTAACACAGTAAACCAATGTCAGAGTATCAGGATTTCTTCGTCTCCTCCACATGCTAAAATAGTCGGCTATTCATATCTTCACTGTTTGCTGGTGCATATCTACTCGCACGTCCATGGAGAATAACTTCTGCCCGTTCTAGAAACTCTTGATATCTTGTTGATCACTGTTCTTTTACAGTCTTATATAGCACATTCCAATATTCAAACACACACCGAAAAAACAACAACAGTTATTGACACTAGGAATAAATGGTCCAGCCGCTTATCCAATCAAAACTTTCCAAGAAATCCACCAGACGCAGCTGTTACTCAGTCCTCGACAACGCGTAAACTCGTTCTAACCAGCTCCGTACAGCGAGGCAAATAAACACGGATGACTGAGGACTTGCTGCTACCCCGGGCGAAAGGTGATCGATATGCACCTCGGACTGCAACCGTCATTTATAGGTCACTCGGAAACAGACGAGGCTTCTCACGTGTCTGGGCGTTCCTTCATTCCGTTCTTGGATATTATAGCACTTTGATAAAGAGAAGAATCCACAATATATCAATTCCGAGGATAAGAAAATGGTCCATCTTCTCGTGGAAACATACATACATATATACATACGGGATTCCACGCTGCCTCAAGGAACAGACTTGGATACGAGCTGTACTGTTAGGTCGATGACACGTTGGATTTA
>NW_020870588.1:454856-457356 GCF_003789085.1 Penaeus vannamei
ATTTCAGTAATTCATAAATGTTCTTTTTACATTAATTTCCATGTTACTGACCACGTGTATGTCCTGCCCGTTAATCGACCGACCATCTAAACGCACTTTGACGTATTCGCGTATTTATTCCCCTCCCCCTCCCCCCCCCCGGCTTAAGAACCCGCGCGTGTGAGCGAGTCATTAATAAAAGGGTGAAAGGTAAGGTCTTTCCCAAGAGACCGGTTCTTAATTGCGACATGTGTGAAAGCCATTTTGGAATGTGTGATCCGACCTACATAGATGAGTGTTTTTTTTTTTTTTTTTTTTTTTTTTTAAGTACTCAATTCGTTTCGTTTATTCTGTCAATGCTTGTGACTCACTGGATTGCTTAACAAGTTCCATTAAGTCATGGATCTTTTTTTTTCTTTTAAGTACGCAATTCGTTTCGTTTATTCTGTCAATGCTTGTGACTCACTGGATTGCTTAACAATTTCCTTTCAATGGATCAATGTTCTCGCTTACTTAAAAAGATTATTTATATTAGCTCATTCATTATTCTATACGTATATGCAGGTAGCTCCCTCAGGCACAACTATCTATAAGGCATATGCAGTTTATATAGTTTTATATAAGACTTATCAAATATGCATTTCAGATAAAGAAAATAATAATGAATAATGAAATGAGAAGATGAGCATTAAACATCAATAAACTTCATTCACTTTCTCTCAACTTAGTGTCTAAGGATGAATTTAAGGTTCATCTGATATTAGCATACTTGTTTGGAAAACCCGTGTGAGTGCCATTTTTAGGTTGACACACACACACAAGCAAACACACACACACACACACACGCACACACACACACACACACACACACCACCACACACACACACACACACACACACACACACACAAACACACACACACACACACACACACACACACATACACACACATATATATATAGTAAAAGTCTGAAAGGTGATGAAAGATGTGCACAGAAAGAAAGTGTAACAAAAGTATGAACGAAAAAAAAAATCGTAGAGGCTTTGTAAAAAAAAAAAAGAAAAAAAATCGTAGAGGCTTTGTAAAAAGTGTAACAAAAGTATGAGACGAGAAAAAAAAATCGTAGAGGCTTTGTAAAAAAAAAAAAAAAAAAAAAAAAAGTTATCCGATTTTTTGGCCATGAGCAAAACTTGGACAAAACCTCCTCCGAATGGATAAGCACAGTCCCAGGCCCTCGAGAGACGTGACGTAAAATCGGCTTATACGACATGACTTCCCTAATCTCCTCAGACTCTTTTCTGATTAGCGAAAGATGATATCTATAATTCTATTACTCTTACGAACAATCAGCTGATCCCCATAAAAAAAAACAGATACGTTTTCGTTATCTAAAGAATACGATCTTTGTCTGTCTCTGTACGTGTGAAATCATGTATGTGCTTTAAATATTTCCTTATTGTATAGTTGTATCCAATACATTATCATCGCCATTGCTAGAAGGGTGTGATGAACGTTATCGTCAAAATTATCGTAAATGATACATTATCATAAATTATTATAAATGATACATTATTATAATTATTATTGATTCAAAATGATACAAAAATATACAAGAACGATTTATAAATGGTGTTCTTTGTCATAGTTTTCTTACTTTTCTTATCGTGTCCACTTCTTTACCTTTTATATGTAGTTGCTTGCACACTTTTGAAAAGCAACATGCAATTGCCCATGACTAAATGCTATTCCAGGATGAAAGACCTACTTTATAATAATAATGATAATGATGATAATTATAATAATAGGAATAATGATAATATGAAATGAGAATGATGATGATGATAATGATGATAATAATACTAATAATGATAATAATACTAATAATGATAATGATAATAATACTAATAATGATGATGATGAGAATGATAATAAGGATCATAATAATAGTGATGAAAATGATAAAAATGATAATATTAATATTAATGAATATGAAAACAATGATAATAACCATTATAATAAAAGCAATAATAATAGTAGTAGCAGAAGCAATAGTAGTAATAACAAAGATAATGATAATCAAACTGGCAATGATGTTGATAATAATGATTAGAAAAAGGATAATAATTCAATTTATGATAACAGTGATAATAACAATGACAATAATGATAAAAACTATTACAACAATGATAATAATAGTGATAAGGGACTTAGAAAGGAAGGGGGGGTTGATAAGGGGAAAGGAAAAACCGGCCCAAGGGGAAAAACGGATGGGAGAAGAGAGAGATGGGGATTAAGAGAGCGAAGGAGGGAGAGAAGGACAAAGAGGAATAGGAGGGAGGTCGAAGGGGCGGATGTAAGGCTTAAGGGAAAGAGTAGGGAGTAGATATAAGAACATGGGTGAGAGAAGGCGAGAAGTCGAAATAAAAAGGTGGAAGAGGGAGAAAGGTAGGGAGAAGGGAGGGAAATTGACAGAAAGAGAAGGTAGGGAGAGGTGGAGAAAGGGAGGGGAGGGGGAGAGGAG
>NW_020870588.1:462356-464856 GCF_003789085.1 Penaeus vannamei
GATGATGATGATGATAATAATAATGATAATAAAAATCATGGTAATAGTAACAATGATAATAATAATTATGATAATAACGATAATAATAACAAAAATGATGTTTATACTAATAATAATAATGTTAATAATGAAAATAATAAAGATAATGATAATGATAATAGTACAAACAATAATACCTATAATCACAAAAAAGTAGCAGCAAAAACAACAAAAATAATAATAACAATAATGACAATTGTAATAATAATAATGATATCAGTGATAATAAAAGTGATAATAACAAAAGAAATTGTAATAATAATAGTAATAATGATGATAACAAGAGCGATAATAATGATAATAGTAATAATTATAATGAAAATATCAATCACACCAAAAGTAATAGAAAGATAAAAATATAAATGACAATGACAATAATAATAATAATAATAATAATAATAATAATAATAAGTATAATAACAATATTGATCATGCTAATGATACTGATAATCTAAAATAATGACAATAATGAAAATAGTAATGATAATAACAGTAATTATGATAATGATAATCATAATGACAATGATAATAAGAAACATTAATGATCATCATCATAATAATAATCATAATGATAATGATAATATTCATAATAATGATATTATCAATAATAATTGCAATATTGATAATGATAATAATAACAATAATAATAATAACAATGGTAATGATAATGATAATGATAACAAGAATGATAATGATGATAATGATAATGATAATTATCATTATCATTATATTAACAAAGATAATATAATGATAATGATGATAATGATCATAATAATAATGATAATAATAATAGTAATGATAATAATAATAATAGTAATAATAATGATATTGATAATGATAATGGTAATGATAATAATAATAATAATAATATCTGACTTAGGATCTGAATTTCTAAATCAATTTCCACAGGGTGCCCATAGGGAGTATGTGTCGAACTTGGCTATCGATAATAATAATGATAATAATAATAATAATAATAATAATAATAATAATAATAATAATAATAATAATAACAGCAATAATAATAATAATAATAACAAAAAAAAATAATATACATAAAAATTATCTTACTGTAATAATGATAATGATAGTAATAATAATAATGAAAATGGTCATAATGACAAAAACAATAATGATGATAATAATGGTAATAATATTATCGATAATCATAATAATAATAAAATCACAATCAAATTAGTAATGGCAATAAAACAACAATAATGATAATAATGATGATTATAACAATAATGATAATAATCATAATGAAAATATTGATAATTATAATATGATAATAATAATACTGATAATAACAATAATTATAATAGTGATGATAAATAATAACGAAAATGATAATAACAACAATAATAATAATAATAATAATAAATAATAATAATAATAATAATAATAATAATAATAATAATAATAATAATAATAATAATAATAATAATGATAATAATAATAATAATAATAATAATAATAATAATAATAATAATAAATAATAACAATAATAAGGAAACAATATAACCGGTAATAATAGGAAATAATAATAGTAACAGTAATGATAATACAGATAACGGTAGTAATAATAATGGTAATAGTTATAGCAATAATAATTATGATAATGATAATCATTATAATATTGATGATGACGATGATAACAATAATAATTAAGAAATAATGATAAGTATAATGATTATGAAAAAATAATGAAAATAATAACAGTAATGATGAGAATAACATTAACGATAATAATAATAATGAGAATGAGAATAATGATAATAATATTGATAATAATTACAACAATAATGATAATAAAGTTATTGACTATAACAATGAGAATGAAAACAATAGCAATAATGATGATAATGATAATAATAGCAGTAGTAGTAATAATGATAATGATTATAATAACAATGATAATAATGATAATGATAATGATATTAATAATGTTGATAATAATAATCATAATTATAGTGATGATAATAACAATAATAATAATAGTGGAAATAATTATGGTGATAATAATAATAATGATAATAATAGAAAAAAATAACAATAACAATAATAATGATAATAATAACAATAATAATAATTATCATTATTATTATTATTATTACTATCATTACTATTATCATAATAGTAAAAATAATGATGTTAAATACTTCTATTATCAAAAATAACTATAATGAAAAAATAATGATATTGATAATATCAACAATAATGATAATCATAATGATGATGACAACAATACTGATAATAATAATGAAAATAATAATGATGATAGGAATGAGAATAACAATGATAATGATAATAATAATAATAATAATAATAATAATAATAATAATAATAATAATAATAATAATAATAATAATAATAATAATAATAATAATAATATAATAATAATATAATAATAATATAATAATAATAATAATAATAATAATAATAATAATAATAATAATAA
>NW_020870588.1:469856-472356 GCF_003789085.1 Penaeus vannamei
ATACCTTTTCTACATTTGTCAACATGAATACGGTTCATCTCTCACCTTTCATAAAAACCGAACATATAATTGCTGTCTTCCAATCATCTGGAACGGATCCTGTCATCCAGACATTAATGAACAGTGTTGTAAGTAATGTTATTGTCCCCTCCCATTATACTTATATATTTCTCCAGGTAAGTTGTCACAATCACAAGTTTTTGTTGATTGCACTCCTGACCTCTTCACGAGTAATATTTCCTTCTTTAATCTCTCCCTCTCTTTCCTGGACGTTATGATGTTGGTCTTCAGTGTCAACGTTAAGCAGATCACTGTAGTATTCTTTCCATCTGTTATCAGATTTGTCTGCATCAATTAAGTTCCCATTTTTTGTTCTTTTATGGCAAATTTGTGGTCAGTATTACCTTTCCTATAAGATCTAGCTATGCTCTATAGTAATATCCTGCTTCCTGTCATGTCTTCCCTAATTTTCGGAGGAGCTTCTCATGGCTTGTCGTTTTATCCTGTTTGTGTGGTTTCTTTTTTTCAATATAGTCTTGCCTGCTTACTTCGGTGCAAGCTTTCAAATTTTTTGTAACTTTTGCTCATGGCTTGCACAATAGATTGTACGTCTTCATTCCAATAAACTGTCCTTTTCTCTCTATTACCTCCCACAGATTTGACTCCAAAAACCTCCTTCGGTATATCCTCTAAACCCTTTTCTTTTTCTTCTTTTTTCTTTCTTTTCTTTTTTTTATTTGGTTCCACTGTTCCTTTATGGGCAAGTTTCCTATATCCAATTCTTCACTCCTGTTGCAATTCAGTTTTGACAGTGGTCTCCTTCAGGTTCTCTACAGCTATATACATATATATTTTTTTTATCCTTGTCTGAACTGATCTGGGGGGAGGACTTGGAAGGTTTTTTTTCATGAAATATATACTGTGTATATATTGTGTTTGTTTTGTTATCATTGTAACATGTGTGTGTGTGTGTGTGTGTGCGTGTGTGTGTTTGCATATGTGCATTGTAATGAATATGTGGAAAATAAGAAAATGGATATAAAAAACATGCCATTTTGTAATTAGAATTATGAAACCAATAGCATACCCTAGAGGACTAGGAAAAGACTAAGCACATAAAATATGATTAAGAATTTGTTGTGGCGCGCATGGATTTCCAATAAAATTTCAGGCATGTCAATGGAAGGCGGAGACAGTATAAATTCCCTTTCTGACACTGCATGCAAGGTCAGTAGTCCTGTCGCTGCAGTTGCCTCCATTGTCACGTTCTTAATCATTTTCTTTACATTATGCTACCTAATATAGCTCTTTGGTTCATTTTCCTTCTTTTTAAAAGTAATAAGAACCTTTAGCATTGGAGGGGGGGGGGATACTCCTAATGTGATTACATGTATTTCATTAAAATATATATTTTTATCAAATATCTGCTATTAACCCAAAAGGCTAGGAAGTAACTGGTTTAATCCCCATTATTTGAACAGTTCGTGGTTACCGTATTATTGTATTTGATTCACTTTTAATCAAAAATAAATCACACGTACTTGTAGGAATTTCAGACCACTACTACTACTACTACTGCTGCTGCTGCTGCTGCTACTACTACTACTTTACTACTACTACTACCACTACTGCTACTACCACTACTACTACTACTACTACTACTACTACTACTACTACTACTACTACTACTACTACTACTACTACTACTACTACTACTACTACTACTACTACTACTTCTACCACCACCACCACCACCTTCTGTATTACTATCTCTCATACGGTTATAAATGAGATCCAAGCGGCCCTTATGCTGTGATGTGTCTGCCTTTAGATGGAGTTCGGAGTCTGCTTTGATCTGAACGCAAGGAAACATTTCTATTACACGACGGTATGTAAATAATATGATTGGCAGGGAGGGATGGGGGAGGGGCGGAGGGGAGGGAGGGAGGGAGGGAGGGAGGGAGGGAGGGAGGGAGGGAGGGAGGGAGGAGGGAGGGAGGGAGAGAGAGAGAGAGAGGAGAGAGAGAGAGAGAGAGAGAGAGAGAGAGAGAGAGAGAGAGAGAGAGAGAGAGGAGAGAGAGAGGAGAGAGAGAGATGAGAGAGAGGAGAGAGAGAGAGAGAGAGAGAGAGAGAGAGAGAGAGAGAGAGAGAGAGAGAGAGAGAGAGAGAGAGAGAGAGAGAAGAGAGAGAGAGAGAGAGAGAGGAGAGAGAGAGAGAGAGAGAGAGAGAGAGAGAGAGAGAGAGAGAGAGAGAGAGAGAGAGAGAGAGAGAGAGAGAGAGAGAGAGAGAGAGAAAGAAGAAGAGAGAGAGAGAGAGAGAGAGAGAGAGAGAGAGAGAGATTTAGAGAAGAAGGAACTCGTAAATGAAGAGGAGGCAGAAGGTACTATGGACTACTAGAGTTACGGTTTACTGAAAATGGGGAAAATGTAAGTGAAGTGTAAACCCATTAAGAGAAAACGGCCACGTGGGGAGTAATATGTATATCGTTTTGTTGTTGTTG
>NW_020870588.1:477356-479856 GCF_003789085.1 Penaeus vannamei
TTCGCGTCAGTCCGTAAACTTTCAAAGATGGCGGTTACATCCGTAGAGTTTCATTGGCCGATTTTAAGCGCTTTTTGTGCTAGTTTTACGCATTTTTGATCGTTATTCTTCTTATTTAAGCTTGTTTTACCCCATAATTTCCCTGATATACTTCATGCCCTCCCCTGCTAACGGGACTATCAAATCAAGATCGTCGATGGAGAAATGGTACTCGATCTCCTGAACGATTCATTCGCAAAAGAAACAACGCCGAAAATCGATGAAATCATAGGATTTCATGCAGAAAAACATCATTTTTTTTCGACTTAGTCTCTGCGAAGGTGCGTCGCGGTCTTCAACAATTACCAAACCTTCATTTTCATCATTGAAGAAGCAAAGGTACGATATTGACTCCAAGAACTAGGGAGGGCATTATCAATATCAAGAAAATTGCAGAGTGAGATTGAAAGATAGAGGTAAATCATTTAAGTTTTAGCGATTGCGGTTAATCTTTATGATATGAATGCATTATTCTAGGGTAAATTGTAGATGATAATCTTGTAGAGGACTTAAGTTGCAGTCATTGGTGCAAGAAGTAATCTGCAGATACGAACTGAAGCGCTTCAGATAAATGGTTTTGATATTTATTTCCATTGCAATCCATTAGTTTCATAAATATAGGCCTTTCACCCCATCTCATCCTCAACCGCACTTGGGAAACAGTAGGAAATCAGGGTTTATGGGCGGGAATAACTGCACTAGGGTGGTATCATGGAGATCGACTCATCAAACCTCTTTTTAGGGGGGCTGCCACTATCCTACCTTCAAGCTTTTTTTAACAAATCTTATTAGTCAACACTGTATTCAGTTATAATAAAGCCTATGTATGTCACACATTCTATACGTATATGACTACAAAAAGTTGCTTCCATCAGGGAAGAAAATGTAGATATGATAGGAGGGCTTTAATAATTTTGTGACATTCCAGTGCAGACAATCTGTCAGGTAGTCAGTTTTCTTTGCTTTTCTCCTGTGATTTTGCAAAATATTGCCAGGCACCAAAACTGTTGTCAGCTTTTCTGATTCTGTTTGATTAGGTAACTGGGTATCAATTGGATTATTGGCCCAGGAAAAATACGTGTCAGCTCAGGTGCATGTACAAGCCTCTCTATGGTGCGAACAAATATAAGAACACACCCTTTTTATTCATCCTCCGTGCTGAAACATAGCTCCCATGTTTCATTTTCTTTCCTTTCAAAACATTTATTTTTGTTTTGAAGCAGCATTTTGTTTTAGGAAAATGGCGCACTGAATTAGGAGCTTTCAATTTCAGGCTGATTTGGTCTTGCTATCACTAATTCCCGAGGAAGCCTTAGTGCTGTTGCCAGAATTTTGATTTTCATTTCTTAGAAGGTTATAGGATATAAGAGACAGGATAAGATGCACTTGATTATGCTTGATTTTATATAGTTTTGTCATCAGCTGATTAGAACTACTTCATATTCTTGCTACCAGCTAATGAGTGTCCAAGCCCTTGTGAATTATGTAGTAGAGAAATTTTCAGTGATAGATTGAGTTGATAGGCTGTTGCTAGATTGCTGATCCAAGTGTTTTTCTCTAGGACTGCCAGAAACTAGCACTGCATTTGTTTAAAAGAGTAGGTCGCACTTTTGGCCCTTTAAATCCCACCCCCTTCTCTCTCTCTCTCTCTCTCTCTCTCTCTCTCTCTCTCTCTCTCTCTCTCTCTCTCTCTCTCTCTCTCTCTCTCTCTCTCTCTCTCTCCTCTCTTCCTTCCTTCCTTCCTTCCTTCCTTCCTTCCTTCCTTCCTTCCTTCCTTCTCCCTCCCTTTTTTCTCTCTTTCCTTCCCCTCTTTTCCCTCCTTTCCTCCCTCTTTCCCCCTCTCCTCCCTCCCCCATCCCTCTGACTTTACATTCATTACCTATTATTTCTCTCCAGAGCAAAAATTCTTGTGTATTCATATTAGCTACTCCGACTTTATTTAATTTTTGACTCGATTTAATTGCATGGGCCTTACATGTACAGCCTCATTTAAGATGCTTGATATCCTTCAGATTCCTCTAATGCTAAAGATTATTTTGAAAGCCATCCACTATGCTATGGACTTCATATATACATTGCTAATGTAACATGAATCTTATTATTCTTCGTTAAATTCTAGCAGTTCACTAAGTATTGTCTAGGCACTGCGTATACTATTGGCTTCTTTCAGTTATTTTCCTTCAGTCCTCTGTCCACCAGATTTTAGTGTTGTTCATTGTAGGTAGACATTTAAATGGCGATGATGGTGACAGTTGTAGTTAATGCTTAAAGGTCATCTTTCCTTAGGATGTTTGCTTCATTGGCAAAGCGTATAACATGTATTTTTGTGTCCCTTTTAGCTTGCCTGGTGATCAGTAGGGATTTAGACCACTTCTGGATGTGTTTATCCTAGATTTATGATATGTATATTACAAATACCATTCTTTCAAAATTAATTTAATTTTTTAATAGATTAACTTGC
>NW_020870588.1:484856-492356 GCF_003789085.1 Penaeus vannamei
CGTGGTGAGTCTTTTCCGTCAACCTGGCCTTCACTCATGATGGCAAGTTCGCGTCACCCGCCCCTCGACTCAAGTTTTCCCAAGATGTGACCGAAACATCATTTAGGTCCAATGGCTTAATTAAAATCTCCAAGAATATATTTATTCTCTCTCTCTCTCTTTCTCTTTCTCTTTATCTCTTTTTCTCTCAGTCTCTCTTTCTCTTTCTCTCTCCTCTCTCTCTCTCTCTGCTCCTCTCCTCTCCTCCTCCTCCATCTCTGGTTCTCCTTTTCCCTCCTCTTTCTTTTCCCTTTCTCTAATTCTCTCTAATCTCTTGCTCTCCTCTTCTCTACTCTTCTGCTCGCCTTCTCTCTCTCTCTCGTCTCCTCTTCCTTCCTCTCTCCTCTTCCTCCTCTTCCATCTCTACTCTCGATCTCTTCATCCTCCTTCTCTCTCTCCTCTCTCTCTGCTCTCTCTTTTCCTTCCTCCTCTCTCTCTCCTCTCCTCTCCTCCTTCTCTCTCTTTCTTTCTTCTCTCTCATCTAACTGTGTGCTCTTCCTCCTCTCTCTCTCCCTCCTCCTCTCTCTCTCTCCCTCTCTCCTCTCCTCTTCCCTCTTCTCTCTCTCTCTCTCTCATCATCGCCTCCTCCTCTCCCTATCCTCCTCTTCCTTCTCCCTCTCCTCTTTCCTTCCTTCCTCTCCTCTCTCCTCTCTCTCTTCTCTCTCTCTCTCGTCTCTTCTTCTCGTCTCTCTCCTCCTCTCTCCTCTCCTCCTCTCTCTCTCTCTTCTCTCTCTCTCTGTCTCTGTCTCTCTCTCTTCTCTCTCCTCTCTCTCTTCTCCTTTCTCTCATCTCTCCCTCTCTTCTCTCTCTCGATGGTTGCAAACATGTTTTCTCTTTTCTTTTCTTTTCTTTTCTTTTCTTTTCTTTTCTTTTTTCTCAATACTGATGGTTTGCATCCATTCTTGCAATAATGAGCCGAATGCCCCTTGGCAAGGATACGTCCCATGTGCTGGCAGCCAGATCCAAGTTGTGTGTTCTAAACAGTTATTCACTTGTTTGGCTCGTAGAACTTCTATTTTTTGTTTGAACATATGACTTGCGAACACAAATCCCCATTGTGTTGCTTGTCTTGCTTGTAGGTATCTAAATTTTTCTAATGGTTGCAGATCTTTGGTGTCCCAAGAATGAAGTTTGCCGAGATACCAGGACGACTGAACCAGCTGCTGTTCCCACCAGACCCGATTGTCATCAACCATACCATCTCTGTAGAAGGAGCTGACCAAAAGAAGACCTCCTGCTATGATATTGATGTAGAAGTGGATGATAATTTGAAGGTAGAATTCTAAAGATATTTGTGGGGTGGGATTTATCCTTCCCCCATCTTTTTCCTTTTTTCTGTGGTTGTGTCTTCTTTCCAGTATTGCCTTATTTTCTAATTCAAAAAAGATAATTTCCTTAACCGATTGGATGTGGATTTGTTGCTGCCCGGACATGTCCCAAAATCTGGGTATTAAGTTTACTTGAGTGGCAACTCTACTGGGTGTGTGGCTTGTAGACCCAGCCCTCACAAAAATGTGATGTTAGACTCCTGCTTTCTATATTTGTTATATTTTTTCTACATAAAAATTTTTGCTTCTATGCCATGACATTATTTGTCATTTGATATGCTATATCCAGATGGTAATAGAATGTTTTCAGTGTACAGACTTCATATCATCTCTAGGTAGTCTATAACTCTGTGCAATATCAATAACAAATAACCTTTCATTGTGTTATTTTTAACCCACTAACGACGGGTGTCCCACATATGAGACACCCGAAAAAACAATCATTGCCGGGTGTCCCGCCAGTGTGACAGTGTATCGGCGCTCGCGCTCCAATGCAGCAGCGGGCTGCCCTGTGCACCAATTCGACACCAAATTTTTTGTTTTCGGCTTCAAAATATACCAACGTTAATGGGTTAAAAATATTTTTGTAATATTCATTTTCATGTAATACACCTAGTGCTGCTAGTCATAGTGGGCAGGAATTGGATCCTGAGATGGAATTAGTGTCCTCCCAGGAGCTGGCACTCCTCCAGTCATGACCCTTCCTAAATGCCCATTGAGTCTAATCCCATTCCAAGAGCTTTATGCACTCACCCTGACTCCACAGGCAAAATTGACATAACAGCATTTTCCCTTCACCCCGGCTCTCAGCCAAAATTTTCAATAAAAACATTCACATCAATCAGCCCTCTGCCAATTTTTTTCATGATGTAATAGTCACATCACCTGGAGCCAAGGGGTGAAGGCAGAAGAGTATTGGCATTATGAAAATTTTCTCTTTTTTTGTCATCCACAGACGCAAATGAACAACTTCCTCCTTAGCACAAACTCACAGCAAGACATCCAGACTCTCGACACCAAGATCCACGAGACAGTGGAGACGATAAATTCCTTGAAAACCAACAGAGAGTTCTACCTCTCCTTTGCAAAGGACCCGCAGCAGTTCATCCAGAAGTGGCTGATTTCACAGGTAAGTCTGGTTTAGAGGGTGTGGGATTGAAACGATTTTGCTGCTAGTTGTCTTAGAGAAAAAACTTGATTGAAGTTTATAAATAGAAAATGATATATATTAGAGAAGGGGTAAATTTAGAGTAGATTTTATGTATTGGAACAAGTCTGGTAAATATATGGTGGACTTGGCAAATCATGTAATTACTAGAGTAAGCATTGTTACTAACTTGTTCAGTTGTCAGTAGCAAGTATTTTATTTATAGTGAAAGGCAGGCAGCAGTTGGTTTAATAAGATTTTTTTATTTCAGAATCGAGATTTAAAGACTATGACCGATGTCGTTGGAAATCCAGAAGAAGAACGTCGTGCACAGTACTACTTCCAGCCATGGATGCACGAGGCAGTTAACCGTTACTTCTATAGCAAGATTCAGCAAAAACGTGCTGAACTGGAACAGGCATTGGGAATAAGGAACAATTAATGGAATTTCAAGTTTGGAATGAATATTAATAGCAGTATGTAAACTTATCCACGCATCTTTATTGAGAAATGTAAAAATTAATATGAATTTAGGTTTTTACCAAAACAATAATAAGGGTTTCAAAACTTACATGTTCCAGTTATGTAACAGTATTTTCCTTTTATATTGTCTTGAAAAATGCTAATTTTATGTAAGAATCTTTCCACTATTGTGTAGTATTTTAAAGGAATAAATGTCTTTTGTATTGTGTTTTTTCACTTACCTTGTCCTGCATCCAATAGATAATGAAAATATTGGTTTTTACAAGTTTATTCATGCTTAGTCAGAGTAAATTGTATAAAATTACTTAGAAAGCCCATAACTTCACTGCAGTAATTGCATAAATAGAACAAAAAAAGATCATGCTTGCCAGGAGTGCATTTAGCCATGGACCATCCACTGAAGTTTTATGTTTATTTCACTCGTAGATTACTATGCAAGTGCTTAGTTACCAGGAACCCACCCAACCCATATGTATTATTTTTGTAGGGGGCATAGACAAGGATTTAGGCCTGATCTAAGGGATCACCCCTACACCTCACCTTAACTAATTTTGTATGGTCTTTTCTTCTCCTCATTCCTTTTCCATCTCTTCTTCATCCCCTTCTGTTCATTTCCTAAGGTGTGAGAGCCGTGCTGAAAGGCTTTGAGTCATCCCCGAATGGTCTAAGGGAGCCATGGACATGATATATGGGGTAATCGCCTAGTACTTAACCCTTAAAGGGATCTGAGGGTAAACTGTTTCTCTCCCCTACATTTTTCAGGCTTACTGTGGGCAATTATAAATGTTTTGTACCCGTATTAGATAGCTGTCCTGATTGATCACACCTTGCCAAAGTTACATCTTAATTCCAAATTCATGCACCATCTACCCTTGTTCATCTCACTGGCAAACCCATTCATGCCCAACTTCACTCTTCCTCTAATACATGGACCAGAATTGTTCTTATCTGCTCGCCCTCCCAATACCTTGCTTCTTGTTCTGGGGGGCTAAGGAGATGAAGACTGAGGTCCAATGTAGGGGATCGCTCCTACCCTGAGCCTCAACCTTCGCCTCAACTAATTTTGCTTGGTCTTTTCTTCTCCCCCTTTCCTCTTCCGTATCTTCATCCTCTTCTTCTGTCTTATTCCCAAGGTGAGAGAGCCTTGCTGAAAGGATGAAAAGCTGGCTTTGCTTTTACAGAATGATAAAGGAGATTGAGTTGATCTAGGGGAATTAAGATAAGGAGATTAGATTATTTTAATTGTGGCGCAATCCAGCAACACAATATATATAGAGAAATACACACACACAATATATATATATATATATATATATATATATATATATATATATATATATATATTATATATATATATATATATATATATATGTATATATATATGTATATATATATATATATGTATATATGTATATATGTATATATGTATATATGTATATATATATATGTATATGTATGTATATATATATATGTATATATATGTATATATGTATATATATATATATGTATATATGTATATATGTATATATATGTATATATATATATATATATATATATATATATATATATATATATATATATATATATATATATATATATATATATATATATATATATATATATATATATATATAATATATCCATATGCATATGCATATACATATACATATACATGTACATGTACATGTGTGTTTGTGTATATGTTATACATATATATGTATATGTATGCATTTATACACATATGTATGTATATATATACGGCAATTTATTCCTTTGCAACTAAATGTCGTATGATAAGAATTAAAAATATAAGTTTTGTTTATATTCAAGGGAGAGATGATGGAGAAAAACTTCCATATTCTTCTCCTCTCCCTCATTTCTGTCTGTCTGTCTGTATTTCTCTCTCTCTCTCTCTCTCTCTCTCTCTCTCTCTCTCTCTCTCTCTCTCTCTCTCTCTCTCTCTCTCTCTCTCTCTCTCTCTCTCTCTCTCTCTTCCCTCTCCTCTCCCTCTCTCCCCCCTCCCTCCTCCTCCCTCTCCCTCTCCCTCTCCCTCTCCCTCTCCTCTCCCCTCTCCCTCTCCCTCTCCTCTCCTCTCCCTCTCCCTCTCCCTCTCTCCTCTCTCCCTCTCCTCTCTCTCTCTCTCTCTCTCTCTCTCTCTCTCTCTATTGTTTTCCTTCATTCCTACCCCCTCTCTCCCATTTTCCGGGATCAATATTACGGTTCCCAAAAACTCAATTATTAGGCTTAGAGCTGTCTGATTCGCTATAGGTTATTTTATTCATAATTTATTGTGTAAAACATTAAAAAAACAGGACATTACAATTGGTCTGGGTTTTTATATTTTTATCATGGGAAACTATACATCACAGGACATTACAAACAGCATTGTTGTACCAGACGGATAACACATCAAATAAATAAATAGTAAAATTAATTAACACAGTTCAAATTAGAGAAAAAAGAACGTATTTATAGAGAAAATCGCAATTCTGGAGATTTTAAGTGAAAGTTTGGAACACCTCGATACAGTGTTCGAGCGCATCGAGGGTGTCCCGGAGGATGGCGAAGTCCCTCGAGTGCCTGTCCGCCCCGACGTCGATGTAGATTCTCTTCGTGATTCTCTCTGTCTCTTGATTGTCGGGAACTCTGTTGCGGCAGATGATTCCTTGTCTCAGGTGGTTCATGAGGAGGTCTAGGTAGTCAGAAACGCCACTCACTTCCTCATTGTAGTCTGTGGTTTGGATTATGTTGAGGACCCGGTCGAGCGTGAGGTGGTGGAGCGCCGCGCTGTAGTTCTGCATGAGGGAGTACATGCGCACCAGCTCGTCTGTGAAGGCCTGAACTTCGTACGTGCCTGGGGGAGGCGGAGGTGGAGGAAGGCACTCATCTTCGACATAGCCAGGGGGTAGGTAGTAGTTGGCTGTATTCCAGTCCATGCTTAGGATAGTTTGTACCTGAAATGATGTGATTTTCATACATTATAACTGTAATCTACAGTATATATTTTCATCATTCACTCGTACATTATGCTCTCCTGCAGATGAAGGAAATTAAAGCTAAACTTACGAAATCGTCTTTGAAGCTGTCTATACTCGCTGTGGCTCTTGTAGCAATATCCACAATGTACTTGGCCGTCTGCCTTCTTCCGTATTCACAGTCGCGTTTTGAGCCGAGGCCCCCTTGGGTCGCCGTCGAGACGAGGACCAGCGCCAGAAGTGTGCGTGCCTTCCAAGAGTCTGATGAAATGCATACGAGTTTGATCATTCATTATACTTCCCATGTGATCACGCTGTTCTTGTTAGTATTACTTTTTACGATTTGTTTTTCCTTTGTAATGTTATTATACTGCATTTCAGGGTTATCCTTTCCCGAAAGCTAGACAGAAACAAACGCATGCCAGATAAAAAGTGCATAATTAGCTTACCTGCGGACAGCAACGTGAAATATCTTTCCTATGTTATCTCACACATATGGCAATAAAATGTTTACAAATCCATTATCAGAGCTAAGGAAAACGATTATGACCAGCGCTACAAAAGTCACGTGAATTATATGTCCCCTTAACACTAATTACACAAATCTACAGAGTATGATTTCACTCACACATCCTGTATCCGTTTATCTGTGAATTCGGCAGATATTAGGAATGAACTTGGTGGACGAGAAACCGTTGGGTGCCTGAGGGTGCCTAACACCTGCACTATCTCCTGCTTATATACCACGGGTCTGTGATAGCACTAAGGTAGTGTGACGTCAGCGCTGTACAAAGGTATTGTGGAAATCTGTCGGACTGGTTCACGGCAGAACGTTCCCAGGGATATTGCATGTATTGCTCATGAGTTGATCCCTAAGATGATAAACTTAATACAGCAGATTAGTAAAATTATATCCTCTGCCAAAAGGCTAAAAAGAAGGAACTTTTACGGACACATACACACACTTTGGGACTGTAATTGAAGGCAATCAAGAGGCCACCCTCGTCACTGACACGACGAAGGAGATCGACGCTACAGGAGGTCGGTCGAAGGCGCTCTCGTATCCGCTAGCAATAACTTTTTATTATTATTATTTCTTGGAGAACTATGCGCTGTTTCTCTTATTTTCATAAATCAATTTATTTATCTCTTCCATCAGTTCGACAACGACTTTGGTTGCGTCGAAACTTGGCATGACAGCTGCGTCGCTTCGAGGGAAAGCTCTTCGCTGGGCATCCAGGACATACATTCTCTGGGCATCCATCTCGCCGCAACGATCACGTACCCATGCCCTCAGATGCTGGCGCGGCAGAAGGGGCTTACACAATCCTTTTAATACCAACTGGCAGGACGCGTTTGGAGATTCCAGTCTTGCAGTCTCAACAGCAGAGACGTTCCGTGAGATGCTGGGCGGATAAGCTCAAATAGAGACACAGATCCGCGAGTCTTCCGAGACATCTCAAAACGAGCTATAAGGCGAACGCTTCATAGAGGTTCCCACTTCTTATGAATATATATATATATATAT
>NW_020870588.1:502356-509856 GCF_003789085.1 Penaeus vannamei
ACAGGTTAGGCCTAGCTACAAAAGTCTATACATTTGCGTAATATATATCACAAAAATATCAGGCCCCATCAGAATACTTATGTGCATACATATACATATTAATTTTTATTTTTGGGCTATGAATAGTCATTTTGGTATGTCTACTATTATTTTGAAATTTTCAAATATACAAAAGCATATAGGAGCTCAGAGACAAGCTGAAGTGGCAACCGAGATAATGCTCGAGTTAATGGCTCTCACCCTCCCAGACCAACATACATTCCGCTAGACTCTGGTAAAGCAAGATTTCAGTGGAAATCCTGCTTCCGGTGAGTTGGGACCTTTGTCCATTTAAACCCACGCTAGACATTTAAATTGTGTGCTATGGGAAAAATCTTGCTTGGGGAGGAATTCTACAAGGTATACAAAGATTTTGAGCCCAGTTTCACAAAATGCTGTATTTTGATAATCCCCCCACCCCCTATTGTGTACCCTTGTGTCTTTGGAACAAAGATCTTACTATCAATGTCTTTGCTAGAGGAGAGATCAAACAAGAAGTTGGCAGCAGTAGGGGTGGTAATAAGTTTTAGCATTTTCAGTTATGAGTGATGGTCCTCCATATTTTCTTTGAAGGGGAACAAGGTGGCAACACATTGGACATTTGTAGGCTGAGGGCTGAAGGGATCCAACGGTGCTGCACATTCCCACTACAAAAATTTTTCCCATGCTAATTCAAGGTACCAGTAAGTAGGACAGTAAATGCAATCATATAAATCTTAAGCAATGTTTTACTACATAAAACTATTAGTTTTTTACATAATTTGGGTAATTATAAATATCATTATCATTATCACGATAATCTCAAATCTACCTTGCTAGAAGTAATGCGATGATGTTCTGACCCATACTCGGCAGCACATGTTTAAATGTAAGCTCATGACAGAGAATGTGTATTCATGTACCACAGACTCTGAACCCAGATTCAAAGAGAATGTATACATTCATATCAACATCAACAGGTTTAAAAGTATATATTGCTGCTACCATCCTATCTACTGTAAACAAATTCAATTTGTTAGCCCATTGGCTTCAACGTCTAACCTAAAACACTAGGTAAATTACATTTCTTAAGTGTGATTAAAGCTGTTGTTTTTAATGCTTTAGCCACATGTCTGTGATCAACCCACACCTGTGTTCTATCAATATTTACAGTAGGGTCTGGGTTGGGATGGCCGGCGTAGGTGGCCCATTTAGCCATGATTCTGGCTAATAAAAGAAGGAAAAATTTGTGCCTTTGGATGTTCATTACAAATATGTATATCCAAGAATTTACCATAACATACATGTACCTACCAATAGTTTGGCAAGTGGAAATTAATCGGCTGTTGGAGATGACCCCAAACTCCTCAACCTTGGATGAGAGGAAGACACTGGTGGGGGCGAGGAGAAGAGGGTCAATGCACTTGAGAGAATTTCTTGCGTAGAATCTTTTAAGGAAGCATGTAGCAGTTGCGATGACCTGTTGTTTAAGCTTGAGAGATTCACCAAGTTGCTGAATAACTGAAATTATTATAATCAATGAAAAACTATGTTGTATAGTGTAATACAGAATAAACTAATTATAATTCTATTAGATAAAACCATTTATTGGAAAACAGTAAATAACTATGGATGGCGCAGTCTCTTACAGTTGGCAAAGAAGGTCATAATCTTCATGTACTCTTCTTCGGACAGCACCTCTAGGTCAGCCTGGCGCTCTTGTATCAGGTCTTGACTGTCGAGGAGCCATTGTTGGCTGAAAGAGATATATATTTAGGGGAAATTGCAGTGCTACTGTTGATGATGATGATAACAGTAACAGTAACAATAAAACAACAAAAAAGTGTTTGTACATTAAGGATTTGTCTAAATCAAGGGTTAACAGTAACAATAAAACCAAAACAATTGTTTATACACTGAGCATTTGTCTAAATCAGATGTTCCCAACCTGGGGTGTATGGAGTACTTCCAGGCCATGTAGCAATATGAAAATTTTGAGAGAGACATCAGGCAAGGAGCTCTTATGAATAGAGATGAAATGGTTGAAGGATGAAATAATATTGGTGGAGGCAAAGGCAAGAGGGTAGAGAACAAAGGAAAGAAATGTTATTGTTGGTGAGGGTTTAAGGACAGGGAGGATAGCTATGAGCTTGAAGATATATACAGGGAGCTGCTCCATTATGAAATATGAACATACTCTCAAACAGTAGAAGCATGCTCGACATCCCTTCTACCAGCGTGGATCCATTCAAGGAGAGAGCATGCATAGTCCGGAAAAGATCATTCATCTGAGTGTTTCAGTTGATTAGAGATCCAGGAAGGGAACACCTGCTCCTCGTGGGCAGACTTGGGGGAAACAAAATTGACTCTTCCGTTGGGCTGCTGCCTGATCCTTTGACCTGACCTGACCTACCGTTCTCCTGTCCTTACCTACCCTGTAATCAATGCATTGCCTCTTTCTCTTATACTCCCTCCTCTCCCCTTCCCCTTCAGACCTAAAGATGGATTCCAGGATTCCAAAACTGTCATCTCATTTATTTCAATAAATCTAGTTTGTGCATTATGTTTTTTTACCACTGTATCAAAACAGTATTGAGTTTTTCCATTTATAATTGCCAAAATAAACAATGAAAGCCATTGAGAAAAAAATTGTTCCTTATCAGTCATGACTCTTTGATTATGATTGGTTATGTTCTACATTACTATACCATGCTTTAGTAAAAGTCAGGTATCCTTGGTATGGTTAATCTTAGGTACTACTTTGTTTGGCTTTTAACTGTAACAGTTTTGCCACTGGTATAGGTGGAGAGGTCACCTCTGCCATAATGAGTCTCCTTGCCCAAAGATTTTGTCCAACCTTCTCTGTAACAACATGCTAGCTCCCACTGCTTCCCTATGGTGCCGTTTGTTTGAGTGACCTAAAACCTTTTCTTTCTTTCAAAAAGGGAATAACGATAAAGCTGACTTTTACTGATCATCCCTTTCCAGTCTCTCTAGCATTCTTTTAATCATAACACATAGAGGATCTTCTAATTAGATACCACTTACACTAACTTTGCTGCCAAGATATCATGTTCAATAATATGAGTAACAAGTTGACAAGGTAATGAGTACAAATGGGTGAATAAAGATTTGTTAGCAGTTGATGAAATTGAACAATATTCTAGATAACATATTCTCATACATAAATAATTTCTTTGTGGATATTCTCATTAAAAGTAAAGTCTGTGGGTCATAATGTATTGCTATCATGTGAGCAGACATATTGTCAGGATAGAAGAGAAGACATTCATGTGAAAAATTTTTATGGTGACTTAGTTTTACCAATAAAATAAAGTTTTAGAAATAGATTAAGGTGCCTTAGTTTTACCAAAAGTTAGGTAGTTTCTATTAAATAAATGAGATAAGGGAGTTATAACAGGCTGGTTAGGATAATAAACTTGATAATATCAGCTTCATTCGGAAAAAAATGGTTGGATGTTTGGAAGGTACCTAAGTATCTGCCACTGGCCTAAGCCACTTAATGCCTCCACACCTGCCAAAACACCTGTAAAGGCCAACAAACCTCTATCTTGAATTCAGATGAAACACATCTAGCAGATTTCACTTAAAATACAAAACCAATCAGATATATTTTACTTAAATATACAAGGCACAGATTTGAGAGCGTTTCCTGGTTTGCAAAAACTGAAACCTGGCATCTATCCGGCTTTACATCATAGGCTGTCCATCACTATCATGTGAGGTTTTAGTAATTACCCAAAAATGTGCTACTCTGAGAGTACTATGGATATCTCCTAAATATTTACCATAAAGTGATAGAACCTAAATAGTAAGATCAATATGTCTTATTTTCGCATACACATACACTATTATTACTTATATATGGATACACCCTATCACGACACCGAGCAGAAACACCCAATCCACACCATTTTATGGAAATGGAATTTGAAACTATTTTAATATTAACAATAACGGGCTTACCTTGAATAAACAAATACATCAGCGTAATATTTAACACAATATTTCACGGCATACAGACTCATCAAACCACTAAAAGAACGAGAATAATCATATCCTTACAAATGCGCGCTCTGCCAAAAATTCCCAGCCATTCCATAGGGTAAAGAATGATGTTTTTCGTCCAAAAATCCTTGAACGACCCGAAGAAAAAGAAGAAAATTCTCGCGGATTTGTTGTTGTCAAATTTCCGGGCGCTTAGACTCCCGTGCTGAAGGTGGATCTCGTTTTTGAGAGGGCGGATTCACGCAGACAGAGGGTGTGACGTCATGGACCGGATTAGTAGAAGAAAAATAAACTCTATCAATGAAAATGTTCGCTTAGAGTTCTTGGATAATCTAATCTAGTTTTTTTTGTTATTTATTTTCCACTTTCTGAGGAATTATTTCTTACGGGAAGGCCAAAGCTGTCGGGAAAAACGACGACAATACATCATCGTGACGTCATGATCTCACATACTGTAATGCCGCCAAAATTCGCTGTCTAAATACTCTCATGATTTCTGTATTTCTTTCAACACACAAAAGGGATATTGTTAGAATTAAAGGCCCCAAGCCAAGCTATAATGGATATTTTGATTTTTACTGCAAATACATATTACCTTTTCAGTTCAAATCTATTACTAAATTCTGAGTTATAAATTGGTTCATGCAGATCTTCATTCGAGAACCTTTCAATACCATGAATTATTGAACATCATTATAACAATGATGATAATGATGGTGATGGTGATGATGATGATGATGATAGTGATGATGATGATGATTGTGATGATGGTGGTGATGGTGGTGATGATAATAATAATATAATAATAATGATATGATAATAATAATGATAATAACAATAACAACAACAAAAACTAATAATAATCTTAATAAGGATAACAACAAAAATGATACTTACGATGATAATAATAACAATAATACTACTAATAATAACAACAATCATTAATTGGAGCAAACACCAACAGGGGCGCATAGCCGCATCTACCCTTTATTTCCAGCCACGAGGGTGCCTCATGGCGAACCGGTAAACAGGCCCTTGGCCCACCTCTAGCTCCTCACGACAGGGCTGGTCGATCTTGCCAAGTAACGCCTTCCTAGGTCAACCCACAGGCCTCCTCTACCCACCATTGCCTCGTGGAGAGACCTGGTGGGAAGGGATCCAGTTAGGTGTCCTCATAGGCTGTGTTGGGGAAAGGATCGAGTTTGGGGACCTCATAGCCTGAATTGGCAGTCCTGGATTATACAAGTAACTGGTCCAGTCTCACGGTGAAGTCGTCGGTTGGGCACATGGTCCTGCTAACTGTAACCCATGAGTCAGCTGTTAGAAAAGACATCAAGACGAGACTCCAAGACACTGGATAGTGACCAGGTTTCAATTCCATAACGCAAAACTGACAGTTCCATAACGCAAAACTGACAGTATCAAGGCCTTCTGTGCAGTGCAGTGGGGAACGTGTTAGTCTTGCAATCTTGCTGACCGGCGTTCGATCCTGCGCACTACCAGTGAATGGTAACCCCGACCATCCCTTGCACACAGGGGGAGATTTAGAAGCAAAATAAAATAGACAGTATGTCACAGCAAAGAATATCCATTGTAACAAATGGAAATGAAACTAAAAATTATTCTGCATAGGTAGCAGCATCTCCTAATACTCTTGTTGACTGAGTACATGGCTCCTGTTGCCAGGCTAATCCGTTTACTGACTTCCTGGTCTGGTAGCCCAGAGTCACGGACTACACTATCAAGGTATTTAAAATTCTCCGTGGTTGGCTTCAACGTTCCTGCCACAAGCATGTATCGACTGAATAGTTTCTTCAAACTGGCTCCCAAAATCCTGCATTTTGGTCTTGGTACAAAAGACTTCAAGACCCAAGAGTTTTGCCTCATTGCTGAATGCCTTAAGGGCCGACACCAGTGATTCTACAGACTCAGATAGAATAGCAACATCGCCAGCAAAGTGTCGTTCCACAATGATTTTGGATGGTAGCTTCTGGCCACTCATTAGTATTTGGGCACAAACACAGCCTTGCCTCAATTTCTGAACTAACAGGAAAGGGAGATTGACACGCAACACTTTCAGCAACTATATACCCAATAGGCTTGCTATTAATTCAATAATCCTTGTCAGAATTCCCATGTCCCAGAATCTCCTACAGCAAACTGCTATGAGTCAAATGCCTTCTTGAGGTCCTCCAAACAGCCCCACGACCAAACTCATGAAAGCCTTCCACAATGACCCAAAATGATAGGACACGGTCTATTGCGCGTCTCTGGTGCCTTAATAGGTGGTCACGGACATGTCTCAGAAGAATGCATGTCAGAACCTTACCTGGTATGCTGGCAGTGTGATGCCATGGTAGTTGCTGTGGTACCATCGACTCCCTTTCCCTTAAAGAAAGGGATGACCACACCCTGCAGCAGGTCGAGGGGAAGGGTACTTGCCTGTCAGATGACAGCCAGGACAGTATGCAAACCCCATGCCATAGTCTATATTAGTTCGGCAGGGACACCGCTGTTTTGCCACTCTGCAGCTTAGAGATCGCCTCCCTAACCTCAATCAGGGTAGTATTTTGTTTTGCTAACAGGTGGATACGGCACAGGGATTGCGACACCACCTGCGTCCAATCTATCTACCTGATACAGCTGCTTGAGCGTTCATGAACCCTAACATTAATGAGATGATCCGTCTATCCAGTTGTCTGTGTGGAGGGCTTGGAGTTCAGTTTTCTCAGGACTTGGTAGGCAGGACTAAGGTCATTTCCCAAGAAATGGCCTTCAGGCTCCTCAGTAAGATTCTTAATGTACTTTTCCTTGTCCCTTCTAGTAGTGCCCAAGCCCTACACACCAAAGAACAGCGGAAATCCCAATTGCCATTCACTTAAGCCACACGAAACTCATGCGGCCTCCAGCGCCAATGGACTCCTGCACAGTGACAAATATTTCATGTTTGAAGGAAGATCTACAGGGTAAGCCATGTTTACAAGTACTGCGAATCGTTCCGAGATAGCTTTGGTGAGCCTCCAGGCACACTCCTCCCAAAAATCTGTCCAAACAAAATACACTGGGCTTGACGCAGGATCGAGGGGTTTTAAGTGGACTCGAACGTTAGCCACAACTAGACTGTGGTCGGTAAGACTGAACCCTGTCATCTTGGAGGATCAGGCGAGTGCTAACAAGGATGTGATCGATCTCCTTGGTACCCGTACCACAATACCATGCGCCAGAGGTCCTCAGTTGCTTGGACCTACCAAATTTCAAGAGAAGGGGGCTACTCACCTCCTGAGCCATTGGTACCAACAAGCATGTTGTAACCACTTTGATCATAACCTGATCCCGCATTGAAGTTTCCTAGTACAGTGCGAATGTCTCATCAGGGACATAGAACGTCTCTTTCACATCCAGAGAGAGAGAGAGAGAGAGAGAGAGAGAGAGAGAGAGAGAGAGAGAGAGAGA
>NW_020870588.1:511401-516401 GCF_003789085.1 Penaeus vannamei
CGGGGGGGCTCAGGATTGGTGATGGAGAGAGAGGAGTGTGTGATGGTGGTGAGTGAGAGTGTAGTGGCGTGCTAGGGTCTTCCCCGGGGGGGGCTCAGGATTGGTGATGGAGAGAGTGGAGTGGTGGTGAGTGGTGGTGAGAGTGGCGTGCTAGGGTCTTCCCCGGGGGGGGGGGGGGCTCAGGATTGGTGATGGAGAGAGTAGAGTGGTGTGAGTGGTGGTGAGTGACGTGCTAGGGTCTTCCCCCGGGGGGGCTCGAGGATTGGTGATGGAGAGAGAGGAGGGTGAGTGAAGTGGTGAGCTGCTAGGGTCTTCCCGGGGGGCTCAGGATTGGTGATGGAGAGAGTGGAGTGGTGGTGAGTGGCGTGCTAGGGTCTTCCCCGGGGGGGGGGGGGCTCAGGATTGGTGATGGAGAGAGTAGAGTGGTGGTGAGTGTTGGTGAGTGACGTGCTAGGGTCTTCCCCCGGGGGGCTCAGGATTGAGCCCCCCCTGGGGAAGACCCTAGCACGCCACTCACCACCACTCCCCACCAATCCTGAGCCCCCGGGAGACCCTAGCACGCCACTCACCACCATTCACCACCAATCCTTGATAATAATATTACTAATGACGGCAAAGATAATTACAAAAAGAATGATAAAAAATGATAAATAAAAAATAAAAAATGATAAATAAAATAAATAAAAAATGATAAAAAAGATAAAGAATGGTAAATAACTAATAATGCTGATAAAAGTGACAATATGAAATTAATGACGATTATGTTAAAAAGATATATCCAATATGCTGTCACCATAACAGAAAAAAAGTTAGAGAAAGAGAAGGAATAACAGAGAAAAAGAGGGGAGAGAGAGAGGGTTGGGGAGGACTGAAGGGAGAGAGATAGAGGGTGAGAAATAAAGAAAAAGAGAGAGCGTGTCAATGAAGGAAGGAGAGAGAGAGAGACAAAGGGGGTGGGGTGGGGGTGAAGAGGGAGAGAAAGGAGTGTCACTTCGTTATTTGAATTTTAGTTTTCGCAGCCATTTGTCTTTTAACTCTCCACCCTCTTTTCACACACACACACACACACACACACACGCACGCACGCACGCACGCATCACACACACACACACACACACACACACACACCACACACACACACACACACACACACACACACACACACACACACACACACACACACCACGCACGCACGCACGCACAACACACAACACACACACACACACACACACACACACACACACACACACACACACACACACACACACACACACACACACACACACACACACACACACACACACACACACACACACACACACACACACAGAGGCGTAAACAGATTCAGCAAAACAAACCATACAAGAAATAATAGATAAGGATAGATAAGTAAGAGGCAGATAAGCGACCAGAAAGAAAAATGGAAATATTGATATATACAAATTTAGAGTTAAACGAATTCGTGCACAAGTGAAAATAATTAATTTTAGTCTCCGTCGGGAATCGAACCCGAGTCTGTCGCTTAAGAGGAGCCTGTCCCACCCACTAAACTACACAGACATACAATATTTGTGAAATTGTTTTACTTGATTTGCATAGTGCTTACGTAGGTTATGCTACATGTATTGGGTGAATTTATGTCTCAATTCGTGTCTTTAGGTCTTTGACACACTACATTACTAAAATGATGGGAAAGATAATTACATTCATGATAATAAACAATTGTAATTACAATAATAGTGAAAAAAATGATTATATGGTATTGGTTGTGGTGATAATAAACATGACCATAGCTAGAAATAAAAATAAATAGAAATAAAGAGAATGAGTGAGAGGAGGAAGGAAAAGGAGAAAGAGATGGGGAAGAGGGGGAGAAGGAGAGAGAGGGAGAGGAGTGTCACTGAGATATAGAAGAAAGAGAGATAGTGTGTTAGCAAGGGGAAGAAGAAGAGAGGAGGAGAAAGGAGGGTGGGGGGTGGAGAGTGAGAGAAAAGTCATTTTTCGTATGTCAACCATCAAAAGGATAATGCCATATAAACAACCAGAAAGAAGATAAAAATGCTGATGGTGTGTAAGCAAATTTAGATATTTAAAAAATCGTGCTTAAAAATCCTAACACTATGGTCTCCGTCAGGATCTGAACCCGAGTCTGTCGCTTCAAAGGAGACAGCGCTGACCACTGCATCACGGAGACAAAATATCTCTGAAATTTAGTTTGGATTATACTTGCTCTATGTAGGTTATGCTACATATGTTGTGTGAATTCATGTGTTATGTTTGTTCTCTCTCTCTCTCTCTCTCTCTCTCTCTCTCTCTCTCTCTCTCTCTCTCTCTCTCTCTCTCTCTCTTCTCTCTCTCTCTCTCTCTCTCTCTCTCTCTCTCAATGTAGTCTGCAATTTTATGATTCAGTTATTTAATAATATAGTTCTTAAATATTACATTTTACTATCTTTGGAACAATACGGTGTAATTCTTAAAATCATCCATATCTACCGTGTATATATATATATATATATATATATATATATATATATATTATATATATATATAATATATATATATTAATAGAAATTGGTAAATAAAGGACTGTCACTAAATTGGAATATTACATTTGTTCAGGATAACTCCGCATCGGTAATGGAATAGAATACTTGCCTTTCACTATTTCCTGTGGTTTCAAACGTTAATTAATTAATTGATTAAGCCGTTTCCTCCTTGCAGTTTTGCTTCGACAAGTACCAATGGCCCCCGCGCCTTCACAACTGTCCTGGTCTCCTCTCACCTTTACCAAATTCTTTTCTAAAAGTGAATTGTTCTGTGGTCCAAATGCACGAAGACAAGTCAGGTGATTGTGATGAAGATGATTTAGGATTGAACTCGTTCAAATTTGCTGCTAGTGTATAAAATATTTAATGAATTCAAGGAGAAAGACTGAGAGCGAGATTGTAGTCTATAAACTTATACAATTCAACATGTATGCATACACAGGGACACAGTAACTATGATGATATTATTATTATTATTATTATTATTATTATTATTATTATTATTATATTATTACTATACTATTATATTATATTATATTATTATTATATTATTACTGCTGCCATTAATAACCATAGCGGGAAAGAAAGAGAATGAGTGAGAGGAGGGGGAGAAGGGGGGGGGCGTTACTGAGATATAGACAGAGAATGGTAACGTTAGCAAAGGAAGAGAGAGAGAAGAGAGAGGAGAGAGAGAGAGAGAGAGAGAGAGAGAGGGGGGGGTCTACTTCATAAGATGACGCGGAGGAAATAATATGATTAGTGAAAAATAAATGATAACACATATGACTATTGAAAATATATAAATACATAACCAGAGAGAGAGAAGGAATGAGAGAGAGAGAGAGACAGAAGACAGACAGACAGACGGAATGAGAGGCAGAGAGAGAGAGACAGACAGACAGACGGAATGAGAGAGAGACAGACAGACAGACAGACGGAATGAGAGAGAGACAGACAGACAGACAGTTCTCAGTATCGTGTTACTTTACCCTATGGGACTAGGATCATGGGTACTGACGAAGACGAGCGCCAGTCACAGACCCAAATCAGGTCATGTAGGGGGGGGGGGGGGTTGTGTTATGTTGGCAGGACAAAGAAGAGGGTGGGGGGGGGTTGCGTCATGTTCGTTCATAAGTTGGAGGGGGGGTGAATTTGAATTTTTTAAGGGGGGCGGGGGTAAAAAAACGTTAAAAATGTCGTGGGTGTCCCTTTATGTAATTACTTGTATATTATATATATATATATATTATATATATATATATATTATATTATATATATATTATATATGTGTGTGTGTGTGTGTGTGTGTGTGTGTGTAAATAGATAGATATTTCTGTGCAATTGAATCGCTAGAAGCAGTAGATAAGGAACTCGAAGCCGTCTGTTGTTCTAAGAATCTTTTCGTGTTTTTTCTCACACATTTCAGAGTCTTAGTCATCAACTTGCTTATCGTATTTTCCCGGGTAAATTCTAGAACTAATAAGTTGTTAATATTACCATTATACATGAATATTATTATATGTATATACATATATGTGTGTGTTTTGTGTGTGCGTGTGTGTATACATACATATATGTATATGTATATATATATATATTATATATATATATATATATATATATATATGTATATATATATATATATATATATATATATATATAATATATATATCTGTGTGTGTGTGCTGTGCGTGTGTGTGTGTGTGTGTTGTGTGTGTGTGTGTGTGTGTGTGTGTGTGTGTTGTGTTGTGGTGTGTTGTGTGTTGTGTGTGTGTGTGTGTGTACATATATACAAGAATATATATATATATATATATATATATATAATATATTTATAATTTATATATATATATATATATATATATATATATATATATATACATATGCATATATAAATACACACATATATGTTATATCATTTATGTCTTTACCTGTCGCTTGTAAAATCAACGTTCATAAACAATGAACTAAAACTAACATCAAAGGCATAAAGATGAATCAACAGTCATTTGTAGTATATCATATATATATATATATATATATATATATATATATATATATATATATTTATTATATTATGTTATATTATATTATTATATATATATATATATAATAATATTATATATATATATATATATATTATATATATATATATAGGGTAGAATCAGAAGAGATATTCTTTTGAATGATAATTTTCATCCGTTTATTTCTTGTTTCTCCGTAATACACACTCACACTCCGTAATACAAACACACTTCCAATTATAACACGTAAGGCTGTGATTACCCACGATAAACACACAGAGGGTTCAGTTTAGAAGAACAGGCCACGTCCCGGAAATAGTGAGAACCCGGAGCATGGAGCATCAGGCAGTTCTCACCGGTTCCTCCTTGGGGTTCCTGAACAGAACTGTCTCCACGATATAGACCCCAGAAAGGTGTGCCTGAAAATAAA
>NW_020870588.1:523901-532289 GCF_003789085.1 Penaeus vannamei
GCCTCCCAGGGGTTCCTGAACAATGTTGTTGTCTACTCCAGTGTTGTCTAAACATTTTCGCCTATTGTACCCTTTATAACCTTCTTGTACTGTTACGTACCCCCCCCCTCCCGTCCGCTATGGCTAAACGAACTGTTTTATATAGAATAATGTATATCATATACTAATTATGAAAAGGCTGCATTGCACAAATGAAAAATAGTTTTCATAGAACATATGATATGTGTGTGTGTGTGTGTGTGTGTGTGTGTGTGTGTGTGTGTGTGTGTGTGTGTGTGTGTGTGTGTGTGTGTGTGTGTGTGTGTGTGTGTGTTCCTTGTTTGTTCACGTACCCTTATGATCTATATTGCGTAACCCCAGGGGCACGCGGACCCCAGTTAAGACAACACTGGTCTACTCTATGTAGACCCCAGAAAGGTGTGCCTGAAAAATCACGAAATTAGTTTTCTACATATATAGGTTATTATCTGCCTTTTAGAAGTTGAATAGGATATGAAAGAATAATATTTACCCATAGGAATAGGTTCTCCTGTGGTGTAGACCCATTTTCCTTCTTCTGAATCGGAGCCACCCAGCCAAAAACTGAGCAGCTATATCTAATAAATACATGTTCATAAACCGGGAATCATCATATACCTATGGATTTTTTTATAATAAAAAAGTCTATCTTGTTCTTCATAAACAAATCTAGTTATACTCTGTGAACTCTCCTCGATTAATGAATGGGATTTATAGGTCCAGAAGTACCATTCACAACACTTTATCAAAGAATATCCATCAGCGAACCCACCTTCTTGATGCAAGGACAGTCTTGATTTCCCGAAGTCAAGTTGGTAAAATCCCAAAAGGGTTCCTCGTCTGACTCAGCTGCTGAATATGACATCATTAGTTATTTACAGTTTTGATTAGTTGTCGTTGGTGGCACGTGCAATGAGCTGATTAAGTGAGTTCATTAACACTACATGCAAATACAAGAAAGCATTTTTTACCATATGTAAAGTAGATTTGGAATCTTAAAATACATAATTGAAAATCATTTAATCTATGTAACTATAATATTTGGGTGTATAACTCTGTAGTCCAGGCTGTGATACATTGTTGCTCAACATGCTATCTGATACAGTTGCTCAATAAATCCCAAAAAGTGTCTCAACTTTTTCAAAATAGTTGCAATACATGATATCATACCTACGTCCAGACCAAGGTAATTTGTTGAGCAACATTCCGGCAACAAAGTATCTGAAAAGTCGCTCATCAGTTGAGCAACAATCCAAATTTGCTTCCCAGTTGTTGCTCGAGAGTTCCGAGGCACAATATTTCGTGTTTCTATTTCCCACTGGATATGGAAAACAAGATACGAAATCACAGGCCACACCACTCATCACCATCTGCCGGCCACTGGTCAGACGTCTGCTGACCTGTGCTCGGTTGTTGGGTTGTTTTGTGCGATCGAATACATTAAAATACACTTGCCAAGGGCTTATGGAATGTATGTTATATAACAGTTGAGATTGGATGCATACTGCGGACTAGTCATTGCATAAATGAGGAAGCGATGCATTAGCAGGAAAAAGCCTGATTAATTAGAAAAAAAAGTTTTCTTTTAGGAAAATGCGTTGACTAGTATAGCTGTGCTTGTAGAATAATAACAATAATGAAAAAAATATCTTGCGATGCATTACTTCTCATAGCTCAGTGCCGTCAGAAGCCTTCCCATTTCGTATTTTGAAAATAATCGGTATTTAACGTCAAGAAGCAATTAATTTTGCCACAATGTGTTTGTTTTTCCACAATATAGACATGACTTTGAGGACTTTCAATCGCAGCTAGAGCTTGTGACCCTCTACCATTCTCAGTATGTCCTCGAAAATTAAGAATAGACTATAGAAAAGTACAAGGTCACAAGCAGACTAAACTGACAAGCATCTTAATCTAGTAGCACTTTTATGCTCAGTAATCTAACTTTTGACATTACGCACTGTGTATGTTAAATATACAAATACCGGACCCCTGACGGCACTAGGCTATGCAAGTCGACATAGCTGCGTGAAAGGCTATTGTTCTCTGACAATACTACACTATGTGCCATTGAAGCTTTGTGAATGCAAGTTTCCTCCCAAGATTTTTGTTTTATGTTGTGACTTTAAGCATTTTTTTTTTCAAAATTTAGACAACAGAACAGATGTGCGACTGTTCAGTAATTGCCCCGAGACAGATACAAATTGATGCAAATGTTTCTGGAGTGTCTTACAACAATTACTGGATAATGTATACACTCGTGTTTCGCAACTGCTTCGCAACTGTTGCTAAAATGAGAAGCAACAAATTTGGATTGTTGCTCAGCTGTTGAGCAACTGCATCGAGACACTACAGACACACTGTTGTTCAAATGTTTCAGTTGTTTTGCTGCAGTTTATCTTGGTCTGGATTTGGCTTTAGTATAATGAATGTCCTTTCAGCTGTATTTCCGATCTGTGTTCATAGTACCATATTATCCTGTCTGGTTATATTTTAGAATTTCTCTTCCCTTCGACTTTTGCACTTGAATTAACATAACAATTTGTTCCACAGCCAAATAAAACCGCATTAGTGATGTTTGGTGGGACAAAAATGAGTTCATTGTCTATTTCTTACCTAAGAAGTTGCAGACAGCACTGTGAATATCAAAGCAACTGCGTCATGCTTATATTACATTCTGTTATCAGCTGTTTAGACTTCTGAGTTAGGAGATTCACATCACACTTTCCCGAAAAAAGAAAAATTGTGAACCTGGAGGGGCTGCTATGTAATATTTACTTCCATTTTTCCTATTTTGCTGTTTCTTTCCCAACATTTTCTCTTTCAATAATATAAGCGTATTTCTATACACATGCATATAACAATAATATATATATACATATATACATATAAAAATATACATATAAATATATATGTATACATTTATAAATACACGTGCACATACACGTACATATATACAAATTCTTATATAAAATTTCACTTTTGTCTTACCGTTGCTTGTAAAATCAATGCACGTAAAAGTAACAAAATAACATCAAAGGCATAACGAAGAATCATATTAATAGAGTCATGTGCAATATGCATTAAAAGGGTAGAATCAGAAGATATATTCTTTTTAATTATAATTTTCCTTTTATTTCTTGTCTCTCCGTACTACACTCTAACACATTCCAGTTCTAACGCATAAGGCTCTGATTATCCTTGGTAGACACACAGAGGGTTCAGTCTCGAGGAACAAGCCACATCCCGGAAATAGTGAGAACCCCGCGTACTGATCATCAGGCAGTTCTCACCATTTCCTCCTTGGGGTTCCTGAACAGAACTGCCTCCACGATATAGACCCCAGAAAGGTGTGCCTGAAAATAAAAGGAAAAGGTTGATTATCGAAAGCTTTTTGTTCTTCTCAGCTTTCTCCCATTTTTATATGGGGTCGCCATTATGGATGAACCGCTCTGTTGCAGTTCATTCCATATATTGGTTTTGGCATGGGTTTTTACAGGAGGATGACCTTCCAGCACCAACCCTCTCTATTTATCCGGGCTTGGGACCGGCACCCACAGAGGCTGGCTTGCCTCCCAGGTGGCAAAAGGTTAAGTATCTAAATATCCAAGTTTATTCTTAGGTGTTGTGTAAATATCTAAATTTATTGTCAGGAGTTCCTGTGGGTGGTTTCTGTGCATGAGAAAGTGGAGGACTTTCATAGAATGAGAAAATTGAGAGTGAAAAAGGAATATGTACTTTGGAAGTAAGCTGACCCATCTGTTGTTAATGGCGTGTGTGTGTGTGTGTGTTTAATATCCACTGTGCTTTGGCGTATGTTGTTAGTCTTTACGCAAGTACTTACTCATCAAAAAGTCAGTTACTAGTCCTACCCATTGCACTTGTTTACCTTTTCCCTTGGTTTTTGGTTGGTAAGATTCTTCTTATTTTGTTTTCACAGATAATATCACTAATGACATTATAATAATTTTGATATCAGTAATACCAATATCTACATCAATAACACTAGCACTATATAGAAACTTTTTCCCGAAAACTCGAGAATATATTAGGTAAGATCATACAAGTTTACTAATTGTTTCCTTGGCTCAGCACTTTTGTTTAAAGCCATCTATGTACAAAAAATCTACAAAAGAAAACAAATCCACGGTGTGATTATTCAGTAATGGGTTAATAAGATGAAAATTTAATGAAAAATGAATAAAAACTTGAAAAGAGGTTAAGAATCGGGTAAACTTACCCATTGGGACAGACTCTCCTGTGGTGTAGACCCAATGCCCTTCAGTGGAATCGGAACCTCCCAGCCAGAAACTATGGGCTGCTATATCTGATGAATACACGTCCTTTAGCCGGGAATCATTACAGACCTGCTATGGTACTGGCAATAATTCAATGTAGAAAATAGGTGGATAGGTGTTCGTTATAAGCAAATCTACTTATATTTTATACACTCTCCTTAACTAATGAGTATGATTAATACCAATCAGCAAACCCACTTTCTTGATGCAAGTAGAGGTACACAGCTCGCAATACTTCCGCGTCAGTGATCGCCAGGAGGTCGCTAAAATCGCCGCAGGATTGTTGAGCCTCATGCCAGGTCAGCTCTTCCCATGTCAGGAACATAAGGCAGAGACCCCCAACCTCCACGTAAAAGGTTGGACACTGGCCACTGCTCTCTTCAGTTTCAGGTGCCTGCAGAACCTCAGCACTGTGGTTTTGGGGAATCTGACGACAATGTTTGAGTTGAATATGCACCTCTTTATATGACGAACAGATTATTATACCTGTCTGATACAAAAGGATTGTACAAATATGTTACTTCACCTTCTTGCTTTTGATTCTTATACTGGCATATGAAGTTGTTCTCCTTCGAGCACGGAACATCGTTCATGTAGTAATACTCCTGAGCACCAATCTCTAGACAGTGTTCATTTCCTTCGGAGTTATTAGGTTCTTGGAAATCTTGGAAAGCCGCCCAGAAGGGAGTTCCTCGGGGTACTGGATCACCAGAGGAAGTCACCCAGCTGCCTTCCGCCTGCGCATCTGACCCGTCCAGCCAGAAGTGACGTCCATCGTAACCTTTGCGCCGCGAAAGATTGAACATCTCCAGAGATAAATAGCAGATTGATAAGAATGACTGAATATCAGATTGACCCAAAATACTATGATACAAGAGGTGACTAATTCTCACCGTAAGCATAGATATGATTTACAACTTCCACAAACTGCGAAGGCGTAGTAATGGCTAGCAACTCTCCCGAAGCAGAGTGACACACTTGTCTCGCGCCGCTGTGGCTCTCTTGAGCGAAGGTAATGAACATGAGGCACTGGCTCCCCACGAGAGTGTATCCCTCAGGACAGCCCTCATTTCCCGAAGTCAAGTTGGCAAAACCCCAAAAGGGTTCCTCACTTGACTCAACTGTGGGATATGTCTTCATTAGATGAAAACCCAACTCTTATTTGCAATTAGTAAAAGTTGGGCACTTAACATGTTAATCAACACTCTCTTTACACTTTTGATTAGCTGCTGTCTATAGCGACATGTGTAATGAGCGGTTTAAGTGAGTTCAAAAACACTACATGCAAATACAGGAAAGCATCTTTTACTAAGGAAGATTTGGAGTCTTCCAATCCATAATTGATGAATCATCTCACCTGGAATAAAACATAAGGCAAGGACCGACGCCAAATACCGAAACGTCTTATTTGCAGTAAACATACTGGTGGATCTGAAATGAACGGGATAATTACATGTGCGATAAATGATTGTGTGGGTTCATGGTTACTCGTATTGAAAATGGGAACACTTTTTTATTATTTGATATAAATATATTTGTGTGATTGATTCTAAAACCTAGTCCAGACCAAGTTACATTTTTGCTCAACACTGTATCTGATACAGTTGCTCAACAAATTCATTTCAAAATATAGACAACAGATGTGCGACTGTTCAGTGACCGTCGCAAAACAATTACAAAATACAAATTGGTGCAAGTGTTTCTGAAGTGTCTCACAACAGGCGCTGGATAATGTATACGCTCGCATTTCGCAACTGCTTCACAACAGTTGCTAAAATTACTAGCAAAAAAAATAGGATTGTTGCTCAGCTGTTGAGCAACTGCATCAAGAGATTACACAGATACATTATTGTTCAACTGTTTCGCTGCAGTGTATCTTGGTCTGAATGTTGTCCTTTCAGCTGCATTTTCGATCAGTGTATTGTTCACAGTACCATATTATCCTGTCTGGTTATGATATTTTAAAATTTCTCTTCCGTTCAACTTTTGCACTTGCACCCATTAACATTAGGTTCGTGCCATAGCCCAAATAAAACCCCATTAGTGATCTTGAACAAAATATGTTTGGTGTGACAAATGGAGTGACAAAATAAGTTCCTAGTCTATTTCTTACCTAAGAAGTTGCAGAGCGAAATATACATAGCATGGCAACTGTGACATGCTTATATTGCATTCTGTTATCAGCTGTTTAGACCTGAGTTAGGCGTTTCCCATCATATTCTCCCCAAAGAAAGAAAAACTGAGAAAGTGCAGGTGCTGCTATGTGAAATTTACTTACATTTTTCCTATTATGCCGTTTTCTTTCCAAGCATTTTCTCTATCAATAATATATGCGCATTTATATACACATGCACACAATAATAATAATATATATATATATATATATATATATATATATATATATATAATATATATATATAAATATATATATATATACATATACATATAAAATATATGTATATATATGTATAAACATATAAATACATGTACACACAGACACACACACACACATGCACATACATACAAATTCTTATATAAAATTTCACTTTTGTCTCACCCGTTGCTTGTAAAATCTAAATAACATCAAAGGCATAACGAAGAATCATATTAATAGAGTCATTTGCAATTTGCATTAAAAGGGTAGAATCAGAAGATATATTCTTTTCAATTATAATTTTCCTTTTATTTCTTATCTTTGTATTTTTCCCCCAATTTTGCTGTTTTTTTTTCCAAGCATTTTCTCTGTCAATAATATTAGCGAATTTCTATACACATATAACAATATATAATATATATATATATATATATATATATATATATATATATATATATACATATTATATATAATATATATATTATATATATATATATATATATATATATATATATATATATATATGTAGAAAGGGTATGAATAAGTCTGGATATCTTCACCATACAAACGATGTATTTGATCGGTTTCGATTATGTCAGAAATACATGTATTTCTGATGAAGACGTAATCGAAACCGGTCAAATACATCTCTTGTATTGTGAAGATATCCAGTCTCATTCATACCTTTTCTACATTTGTCAACATGGATACGTTTCTTATACATCCATACATACTTGTACGAGATGTGAATGTGTGTGTTTTCATATATATATATATATATGTGTGTGTGTGTGTGTGTGTGTGTGTGTGTGTGTGTGTATGTGTGTGTGTGTGTGTGTGTGTGTGTGTGTGTGTGTTGTGTGTGTGTGTGTGTGTGTGTGTGTGGTGTGTGTGTGTGGTGTGTGTGTGTGTGTGTGTGTGTGTGCGCGGCGCCGCGCGTGTGTGTAGGTATATGTATATATGTGTGTGTGAGAGAGAGAGAGAGAAAGAGTGAGTAAGTGGGAGAGAGGGGGAGCAAGAGGGAGGAGGGAGGAAGCTATATTGACACAAATAAGGGAAGAACAAGAGAGAGAGAGAACAAAAGAGTGTTGTGCATGGCTTAGCAACTGTATCATGCGAGTACTTCATTCTCTTATCGGGTTTTTAGACTCTTGTTCTCAACTGTAATCTCCCGAAATAGAAACAGTGAGAAGAGCTTATCGCGTTGGCACGACGTAAGCCGCTTAGGATAGTATGACTGGCACTGCTTATTGCTTATTGACCGCTAGAGAGAGAGAAGAGAGAGAGACAGAGAAGAGAGAGAGAGGGGGGGGGGGGGAGAGGATAGGGAGAGAGGAGAGAGAGAGAGAGAGAGAGAGAGAGAGAGAGAGAGAGAGAGAGGAGAGAGAGAGAGAAGAGAGAGAGAGAGAGAGAGAGACAGAGAGAGAGAAGAGAGAGGGGGGGGGGGAGAGGGATAGGGAGAGAGAGAGAGAGAGAGAGAGAGAGAGAGAGAGAGAGAGAGAGAGAGAGAAGAAGAGAGAGAGAGAGAGAGAGAGAGAGGAGGGGAGGGGGGGGGGGGGAGAGAGAAGAGAGAAGAGGAGAGAGAGAAAGAAAGAAAGAAAAGAAGAAAAAGAAAGAAGAAAGAGAGAGGAGGAGAGAGAGAGAGAGAGAGAGAGAGAGAGAGAGAGAAGAGAGAGAGAGAGGAGAGAAGAGAGGAGA
>NW_020870588.1:557389-562389 GCF_003789085.1 Penaeus vannamei
TGGGCAGGGCAGATCAATGGCATACCTTTGGCGGCACGACCACACAAACGATTATTTCTTGAGATTTAACATCTTAAAACTATAAAATCACTCAATACTGCAGTAATTTATAGGTTCATAAATGCTTACTCACCCAAGATAACGTCATTTTCACACACTGGTCCAACGATAGGTTTTATTTAAGCAACACCAGTAATGTACAACTCCAAAAGTGCTGTTCCACCCAATCCCAAGCTTTTAGCAGCTTTTCTAGAGTCCAACCATGGAAAAGCTTATCAGAATTCTTTTCAAGAGTCCAGAATTGATAAATTCAAACAACGGCTCAAAAAAAGAAAAAAAAATGAATAAATAAAATAATAATAATAATAATAATTAAAAACAAACAAACAAACAAAAATCACGCTATCTCCTCAACTCTAGCTAAATTCTCCACACATAGAAGCTGCGTACATCATGATTCTGTCATGCAATTAATATCAAATATTTTATTGATGAATAACACCTTACGTCTCTTCAGTATGAATTATATGTAAGAATATGCAGTGTATGGTATACCCAACATTATGATATATACCATTGTTTTTTTTTCTCTCATTTATGAAGATATGTAGGCATGTGTACAAAGAACTCTCATTTCATATATACCATCTGTAGTTTCAATGCAAAGCACTTTGCTCCTGCAATATAAATGTAATAGTCAACTATGTTCCTATACTGTAAGCGATGCAATTCATTGTTATAATTTGTTATGAATATTTCTGTTCCTGTTACGCATTTGTAACCACTGTTTATAGACATTTCAGTTACATGTATTATTGCGATGTTACCCTCATGACTTCACCACAGGCCTTTCGAGCGAGTCTATTTGACTCTCAAAGGCTCAGCCAATTCAGTTTATCTAAGCACATTAAAAACAGTGTGTAATCGCTATGTGGCTAAATAAACGCTTTGAAACTGAATCTGACTAATAATCATCTTTATTGTATTTATGATAATAATATTAAGAGAAAAAAGGATAATGCTTATAATAATAATAATAATAATAATAACAAAAATAATATTTTTAATGATTATGTTCATGATAATAGTAAGGGCGATAACAGCAATAATATAGGTAATACAACACCAATTATAGCAGCAACAAAACAAAAATCAAAATGATTTTCATCATCATTTTCGTTTTCATTGAAAAAATATATACATCAACAAACTGTAACCATGGTAACGGAGGCAGAATATACTATCACAGACACAATACAAGTGTTTTTCTGTCCATGAACAAGAGTATCAGTTCTGGTTCCTTCGTTCAGAAACCGACCTTGGTAATTCAGTTTCAGAAACATCAAGTTATTCCGATAGATCTTATTAGATTTACAAAGAAGGAAGTAACATATAATAACCCACTGAAATATGAGACAAAAAAAAACTCTTCTAATATGTGTGTGTGTGTGTGTGTGTGTGTGTGTGTGTGTGTGTGTGTGTGTGTGTGTGTGTGTGTGTGTGTGTGTGTGTGTGTGTGTGTGTGTGTGTGTGTGTGTTCGTTTTCACTGATCAACATACATTCACAATCCATATTCTCAAACCCCTCAAGGTCTGGCTTGCCCCTGCCCTCCCCTCTTCCCACAATTTCGAACTCTTTAAAAATTAAATCACACATCTATAGGTCAGGCAGCTTATAAATGCCCCTAGAACAGCTATTTTCCTAGATCTTCGTTCGCTTCGCTAGCCTATCCAACCTTGCCTTCCCATTCCTAAGAAAAAGTTGAAATGATGCCCTTCCAGAAACTGTAAAATAATATAGTTGGCCTTTCGTTACGAGCTTTATAACATTTAATTGCCGCGTATTCTAATTCCAACGACACAAGCTAATTCAAGTATCCGGTTGACATGACAGTATATTCCATACTTTACATGTTTACTACGCCTATCATTACAGTTACTACTAATAATAATGATTATAATATATATATATATATATATATATATATATAATATATATATATATATATATATATATATATATATATATAATGAATAAATATATACACATATATAAAATGGATATACAATATATATATATATATATATATATATATATATATATATATATATATATATATATATATATATATATATATATATATATATTATATATTATATATGTATATAACCAGCAAGATGTTATTTTTGTGAAATGATTGTTTTAGTTTTTATTTGCGTTCAAATGGACATACGAACATTAAATGATTGCAGTGAGAAAAGTGGCGACAGTTGCACCTGGGACGGCCGGGCCCAAAGTATATATAACCAGGCCTGTAGGACCTGAGCATTATATTGGCTAGGAGTATTCTGACAGCTGTTAACGGTCAGGAACTCTTCGTATTATAATATAAACCCAACTGCAGAATGATTAGTTTAAGATTCGGAAAAAAATACAATAATCTATTGCACATCAAAGAAAATATACAAAATGGAAGTTTGCAGATATGGTGCAATTCAAGCATAGCGTGAAACAAATATTCTGTTTACTGCTGATATACAGTCTGGGGGCCCGAACAGCATCACATAATTGTCCATGAATGCTACTTGGACTCTTTCTGCTCTCTTGTCTCTCACGGGAATCAGCTGCAGGAAGCAGGTATGATAGTCGATGTTCGATGGTACATAAAGGAATCCCTGTAATGAGCTGCAGATCCACACATTTAGCAAACACCATGACTAAGGGAGCCTTAGGTAGAGGGTGCCCTTACATTGGTGCATGGGGAGGCCAACCCCTTTGCACATTGACAAGCCTAATATCCGGCGATGTAATCTCATGAAAGCCTGAGCATACTGGTAAAACAACAGGTATTGCAGAGATATACAAGGGTTAGGGGTGAGTGGCTGCATGTGGGCAGTGAGCGAAATGCAGGGCCTGCTGCTGGAGTTGCTGTGGGTTATATACCTGCCAGACGATCCTGTCAGAGAATTCTCGCGAGTGGTAGAGGACTCCATCCTCCACCTCGAGGCTGGAGATGATGGCGGGTGGCCGTCTCTAAGGCAAGGTCTGATGTCCCTCTAGCCAGTTCAGGTCCTTGCAGGTGTGGTCTCATAACTGCTGCTCCCTTAGCTCTAGGGTGATGTCATGATCATCTTGAAGATGCTCAGATGGATAAGGTAAGAGGAGCGAATGTTAGGACAGTCTCCGCGAGGGGAAGTGCCTCGAGGTCGATGACCGAGTGTCTTATCTCTGCCTCCTTCAGCACTCTTGACCAGCATGTAATGGCATGTGAAACACCATTGCTGTTCTGCTGAATGAGGACACCTACCAAGGCATGCATCAGAGTGAACTTAAAATGGTTTGCTGAATTTTGGAAGTCGTAAATGGAAACTTTCACCAATACCTCCTTCGGTATGTCAAATACCTCTTTTGCTGCTTCTTCCAATTTAAACTTCACCCCTTTCCTCGTGAGTAGCGTAAGGGGCCTGGCAATGGTTGCAAACCCCCCTATGTTGCGCACAGGCACCTAGGAATCGGCTAATGTCTTTTGCTAACCATGGTCTCTTCATAGCTGCAATGGCCATTACCTTTTATAGGAGTTGGGTGGACACCATCTTCACCAATGACAAACCCTAAAAGTCTTACCTGGTGTTTGGCAAAATCACTTTTCTAGGTTCAGCTTCATCCAAGCATCTTCTAGGAGATTGAGTGTCTTGTAAAGGTGCTGCATGTGATTGGTGAAAGACGTGAAGGAACTCACGACGTCGTCGCGGTATTGCCATAGGTAAAGGCAGTCTTCGGGGGAGCATTAGGGTGATCAGAGATTGCCAATATACCAATACTCCATCAAGGACAGAGAACCACATGTGGCCAGATAGTGAGTCCTAGATATCAGTCGTAGACAGAGGCGTGGTCACCTTATTAAGGCTCCAGTAATCCACACAGAAAGGCTATGTGCCATCTTTCTTTCACACAAGAACCACAGGAGACAGCCAAGGGCTCGTGGATGGCTAAATCACACTTTGGGGTAGCATCTGGTTGCATTCTGCCCTTATGGCATCCTTCAACGCCTGCGGTAAACTCCACCATCTTACACAGTTTGGAACTTCTGCACCTTCAGGACTGCACCTACATTCAACATCACCTGAGAAGCGGTGTGGAAAACAGCCCTGGAACCTTTCTCAGCTGTGATTTTTGATTAGGTGCAAGATATTTGAGCGGCAGCTGTTGGGTCACAGTTTGACAGATGCACTTTTCTTCTTCAACAGTAGCAACTGAAGTGGACGAAGACAGTCGCTATGTATCAGAGGCGAGGAAAACTGACACAGGGAGGCACCTTCTGATGGAGTGACGGTACTAGGGTGTGTGGAACATTCAGATGTAGGAGGGCCCCAGAACTTGTGGCATGCATGAACTTGGTGAATAGAAAGGGACTCCTCTCCAGTGAAGATCTTGTAAGGCTAACCACCTAGTTCCATACTGCTTCCAGATGGTTCGTTGAGAGACTGGCTGGAGACTGGAGGGACCATCACTGTAGTATTCCAGGGTAGGAACATGGCCACTTGTGAAATGGCCTGGAGTAGGGAGACCAAGTGTCAAGGTCCCTTCGTGTGCTGCATGAGTTTATGTGAGGGATGTGCCCTGTTTGTGGAAGACTGCTGATGAGTGGCAGCTCGCCTCACTCTCACGGTGACGTCCCATACTGCCTAGCACTTCTCTGCTATCCAGCTGGTCGAGAGGAAGTCGAAAAGAAGCAGTTGGCATCACAGTCAAGCCCTACTGTGTCGTCAATGTTGTTAGGATAATCCCGCCCTCCCTGCATTACAGCTATCTCCTCCACCCGGTAGAAATCAAGTGGAAAATGCCCTGATGCCATCTGAGTCTGAGCCAACATCTCAAAGTAATGTCGGGCGGTGCTGGCCTCACGAAACAAAATCCGCAGCTTTGCCCTGAACTCAGCCGACAGCACCACACCCTCAAAGAGCAGGTCAAGGAAAAACTTCTGGGCATATCCGCGTGA
>NW_020870588.1:579889-587389 GCF_003789085.1 Penaeus vannamei
GGGGGGGGGGGGAGACAGAGAGAGGGGATGGGGAAAAGAAAGACATGCATACATATATATATATATATATATATATATATATATATATATATATATATATATATATATATATATATATATATATATATATATATATATATATATATATATATATATAATATATATATATATATATATATATATATATATATATATATATTATTTGCACACGCTCACACACATACACACACACACACAACACACACACACACACAACAACACACACACACACACACACATATATATATGTATATATATATATATATATATATATATATATATATATATATATATATATATATATATATATATTATATATATATATATATATATATATATATATATATATATATATATATATATATATATATATATACAGAGAGAGAGACAGACAGAGACAGAAAGAGACAGTCAGACAAACAGGAAGTTAAACATAAACTGAACTGAATAAAAAGCAGTTCGCTGTAAAAAAATATATATCGAAGAGAAGGAAATATAGAGAAAACGTGTACCGAATAAGAAAGAGGAGAGAAAGAGAGTTAGAAAGGGAGTAAAGAGGAGAAATGGCATAATAAAGCAGAAGATGAGAAGGATATCAGGAAATAAGAGACTGTTCGGTAGGGGACGGGCAGGAAGGAGATTATTTAAGAGAAATAGAAGAAGAAGAAGAGAAGAATAAAAGAAATTACATAAAAAAATACAGAGGAAAGAGGGAAGCTTAAAAGGAAAACGAAATTTGGAAAAAAAAGAAAGAAAGAAAACAAAGAGTGAAGGAAGGGTGAGAGACGAAAGGAAGAAGAAGAAGAAGAAAGAAAGACATAAACAACTCCCTCTTCAGACTCCTTATCTTCCCTTTGGCGTCACCATCGCCTAATTATTGATCCAGCTTCCAATTTTTCCCTCTTGACTAGTCTAATTTTAGGTGGGATCTCACATGGAGTGCGTGCCTGGCCTTCCGTAGCTGATATATATTTCTGATAATCTCTCTCCCTCTCTCTCTTTCTATTTCTATTTCCTTTTTTTTTTTTTTTTTTTTTTTGTATCTCTTTCTCTTTCTCTCTCTTTCTTTTTTTCTCTCTCTCTGTTTGTATCTCTCTCTCTCTCTCTCTCTCTCTCTCTCTCTCTCTCTCTCTCTCTCTCTCTCTCTTTCTCTTTCTCTGTCTCTCTCTCTCTCTCTCTTTCTTCCTTTCATTCTCTCCCTCTCTCTCTGTCTGTCTGGCTGTGTCTTTCTGTCTGTCTGTCTGTCTGTCTGTCTGTCTGTCTGTCTCTCTCTCTCTCTCTCTCTCTCTCTCTCTCTCTCTCTCTCTCTCTCTCTCTCTCTCTCTTCTCTCTCTCTCTCTCTCTCTCTCTCTCTCTCTCTCCCTCTCCTTTCGGCACACCAGGAAGTATACACCTGTATGTTTATGCATGCATATATGCATACATCAATGCCTCCATGTAATTACTGTATGTAAAAGAACATATGCACATATATATCACTGAATTTTGTATACAATTACTCACGGGCATTTAACCTAAACTTGAGACCAATGCCTATTTTGATGACCAAAGAATCACTTTAAAATACGTTTCTGTACGATAGTCCGGTTTTCTCTGTTGCATTGGAGGAAATGGGAACCGCTAAGATAAAGGATTTTTATTATACCATCAATAACGGTGTCTAAAAAAAAGAAGAAAGGATTTTTTTTGTACCAGTGTTCCCTAATTATCAAAGCCATTAGTTTGTTAAAAATGCACATTTTTGAAACTTTCCAGACAATTCGCCCTAAATACTTACTAAATGCATTTATGACATTGTGGGTAAAATGAGTTCCTTCACTTCGTAATCTTTGGGTTCTATTAAGATGAGTACGTATAATGTCAATTCCCTATTGTGTCTAATTCGATGGACTGAATCAAGTTTCGAGTAGAACTTCACAAGAGATGTGCAAAAAAAGTGTATGTGTGAAAATTGCGGTGATATTCACTGCTAAATGGGACAAGGTATTTTCAAAAATTGCCACAAGAAGACAGTATTTCTTTATATCTATAGCTGCTACTGTTTAATTTGAATATATTTGATATCTCAATTGACTTCTTGCATCATCATACAAATACAATAAATCTGGAGCTCTCACTTTCATTCACCAACCCGCGAATGTTCATTTCATGGAACAATACCGTATCTATAAAACTCTCAACGCTGCGGGTCTCAAAAATCGAATGGTATGTATGAACAGGCGAATATAATCCAAGTCGAAATGAGTGAACACTCTGCTGACTGTTCACTCATTTCATATATATATATATATATAATATATATATATATATATATATATATATATATATATATATATATATATATATATACGGCCGGCTTGTCAGAATTGTGCGAGGCCCGACCCAAAGAATATTCGTATACATGACATGCATAAATAAAGAAATAAATGCATATTTATCCGGCTAAACATGCATATCAACTCGGTAAATAGATAGTTAAATGTATATCCGATATATAGACAGATATGCCTTTATTTCTGCATCTGTCCTCATGAAAAGTCACTGGGTCTGGCCTGGCACAATTTTAACAAACCGGCTGTTAGAACGAACATCTAATGGCAGACAGCAAGGAATGAATATAACGGTGACTTCCACGTAGAAGAGAGAAAAAAATATTAATGTAGAAGAGAGAAAAATACTCATCCGCAAAAACTCTCCTTACGAACAATGGCGAGCGAAGTGCTTACTAATGGGTGATTTATTCGCGGAGAACAAACTACTCTGGGTATGTATTTTCTCTCGCATTTACGTTCCGAAATGAGAGACCCATCTGCTTGAATTTTTTTTTTTTTTTTTTTTTTTTTTTTTTTGTCCTCGATACAATGGGAGGAGTTTTGAGGCTTGAGTTGGTCGCTGAATATAGTTTACGGGAAAATATAACATCGATGAAAATAAACAAATCAATAGTAGGAGTAACGAGTATAAAAATGATACTAATAATAATGATAATAAAGTCAGCAATGGAAATAATAATAATGATGATGGTGATAATATTAACAAGAAGGATAATGAATATAATAATAATAACGGTGATGATGGCTTTCGCGTTTTGCCAGTAATAGTAATAATAAAGAATGATAATGAGGATAACGAGGATAATAATGATAATAACAATAATGATGATAACGATAATAATAATAATAGTAATAACAATAAAAATAAGGATAAAAGTAATAATCATAATAATGATAATAATAATACAATAATTATAATAATAATAGCAATAATTAAAAAATAGAAACATTACCTAAATGGCAATTATGAGAGGAAGGAAGACGAAAATTATTTCCAAACATTACACGAAGTTTCAGTCAATGCGACAGGGCTGCGTTACCTTTCGAGGGACAGAAGGTCTAAAACCCAGACGCGTTTTAGATGTGAGAGATGAGACCTACGTATGGGTAAAAATAGGGGCGATTTTCCTCTGAAATATCTCGTCAAATATGGCAGTGCTCTGAGTAAATTTATAGAACACTTGACCTCTCTATCATCGAGGGAAACTGCCTACGGGATTCCGAGAGACCGACTGCGATGCGTGGGTCCGCTTATCTCACGGTGTATAGCTGTATTTTCAATCCCCTGTGGCCTGTGATCGCAATATTATCACTATTATTGTTTTACATCATCATTACTATCGTCAGCATGAGTAATCAGAGAAGGAAAATTGGATTGAAAACTACGCAGAAACAATTCTTATTATTAGTAGTATCATCTTCATTTTATTAGTAGTAGTATCATCTTCATTGATGTTAATATTATGAGCACTATTACTGTTTTTCATCGCCATTACTATCATCAGCATGAGTAATCAGAGAAGGAAAATGGAATTAAAAACTACGCAGAAACAATTCTTATCAGTAGTAGTATCATCTTTATTTTATTAGTAGTAGTATCATCTTCATTGATGTTGATATTATGAGCACTGTTATTGTTTTTTCATCGTTATTACTATCATCAGCATGAGTAATCAGAGAAGGAAAATTGGATTAAAAACTACGCAGAAACAATTCTTATTATTATTAGTATCATCTTCATTGATGTTAATATTATAAGCACTGTTATTGTTTTTTCATCGTTATTACTATCGTCAGCATGATTAATCAGAGAAGGAAAATGGAATTAAAAACTAAGCAGAAACAATTCTTATTATTATTAGTATCATCTTCATTGATGTTAATATTATGAGCACTATTATTGTTTTTTCATCGTCATTACTATCATCAGCATGAGTAATCAGAGAAGGAAAATGGAATTAAAAACTACGCAGAAACAATTCTTATTATTATTAGTATTATCTTCATTGATCTTAATATTATGAGCACTATTACTGTTTTTCATCGTCATTATTATCGTCAGCATGAGTAATCAGAGAAGGAAAATTGGATTGAAAACTACTCAGAAACAATTATTATTAGTTGTATCATCTTCATTGATGTTAATATTATGAGCATTATTATTGTTTTTTCATCGTCATTACTATCATCAGCATGAGTAATCAGAGAAGGAAAATTGGATTGAAAACTACGCAGAAACAATTCTTATTATTATTAGTATCATCTTCATTGATGATAATATTATGAGCACTGTTATTGTTTTTTCATCGTCATTACTATCGTCAGCATGAGTAATCAGAGAAGGAAAATTGGATTAAAAACTACGCAGAAACAATTCTTATTAGTAGTAGTATCATCTTCATTGATCTTAATATTATGAGCACTATTACTGTTTTTCATCGTCATTATTATCATCAGCATGAGTAATCAGAGAAGGAAAATTGGATTAAAAACTACGCAGAAACAATTCTTATTATTATTATAGTATCATCTTCATTGATGTTAATATTTTGAGCAATGTTATTGTTTTTTCATCGTCATTACTATCACCAGCATGAGTAATCAGAGAAGGAAAATTGGATTGAAAACTACGCAGAAACAATATTTGAAAGCAAATTTACCCAGAAGAGAAGCAACACGTGTGGAATGTTCAGTGGTACGTGACATACCCGTGCTCTCGCCGCCATCACCTCCTCCTCCTCCTCCTCCATTTCCACGTCCACCACTTCCACCTCCATCATCTCCTCCTCCTCCTCCTCCACCTCCTCCTCCTCCTCCTCCACCTCCACTTCCTCCATCTCCACCCCCACTTCCACCTCCACCTCCACCTTCTCCTCCGCCTCTGCATCCACCTCACCCCCACCTCCACCTCCACCCCTACCTCCACCCACCTCCATCTCCACCACCACCTCCACCTCCACCTCCACCCCCACCCCACCCCCACCTCCACCTCCACCCCACCTCCACCTCCTCCACCTCCACCCCACTCCCACCCCACACCTCCTCCACCCCACCTCCTCCTCCACCTCCACATCCACCCCCACCCACACCACCACCTCCAACCTCCACCTTCTCCTCCACCCCCACCTCCACCTTCTCCTCCACCCGCACCTCCACCCCCACCCACACCACCCTCCCAACCTCCCCCTCCCCTTCCCCTACAGGCAGCACAAATGCCTATCGATCTAGAAAGTTTCATAGCGAATCAAAATATAATTTTAAAGACTTTTGTTCCGAATCTATATTCACTGTGTCCCGTACTTGCTTAAATCGACGATAAAAAGCGGAAGCCAATTAAAGAACGATCCACTTTTCCACTTGGTCAGATTCCTCTCCACTTGCGTCTTTTCCACTGAGCGTAAAATGCGAGAGAAGAGAAGGAAGAGGGAGAGAAAAAGATAAAAAAAAGAATGGAATAATTGGGAAGAAAAATGAATAAAAAATAACAAAAAATCTAAGAAGAAAAGCGTAGGTAAAATAGAATAAAGAAGAAAAGGATGAGACAGGAAGAAGAAAATGAAGATGGAGGAAAGAGAGACAACAGGATAATGAAAGATAACAACGAAAAGGAAGAAAACATAGAAAACAAAGAGAAAATGAAGATTAAGAAAGAACAGGAAAGAAAAAGATGATAAAGCAGGATAAGAAAAAATAACTAAGAGAAGGAAATTAAGAGGATGATAATTAAGAGGGTGTATGAAGAGGTAAAGAGATAATGAAGATAATGAGAAAAAAATGATAACGAAGGGAGAAAAAAAAGAATAAGAAGAGACAACAACAATATGAATAGAGACGACAAGAAAAAAAATGAAATAACAAGAAAAAGACAAAGAAAACAAGGCAATAAAGAAATAAGGCACATAATAAAGAAGAAGAGAAGTTGATAATAAAGTGGAAGAAAAAAAATGGACAATATGTAGTAGACGTTAAAAAAATAATATAAAATAAAATAAAGGAGAGTGAGGAAGACATATTAGGGGAAGAAAATAGAAGACAAAACAATAAGAAAGAGGAAGGTAGCGAAAGGGAGACGAATAGGAAAAGAGGAGAAGAAATAGGGAAAAAAAAATAATAAAAATAAAGATAGTGAAGGATGAAGAGACAAGAAGAATAAAAAAGGAGAAGAGAAGAAATTGACCAAGAAGAAGAATAGGAGGAAAAGGACGAGGAGAGAAAATGAAAACAGAGAAGAAAGAACGAGGCTGAAGAAGAAAGAAAGAAAAATAGAAGGACTAAGGATAAAAGAAGGAAGAGGAGGAGAAAAAAAGGGATAAAAAAAAGCAGACGAGAAGAAAGGAGAAAGAGGAAAAGAAAATAAATGCCAAACGAAAAATGAAAGAGTGTAAGAAAGTCGGAAGAAGAAGGCGAAAGAAGAGACAAGAAGAAATAAATAGGAGGAAGAAAAAGAAAGACGGAATAGGAAGAGACGGTAAGAATGAAAGGGGAGATGAAAGAAGAGACAAAAAGAACAGGATAGGATGAAGAGAAAAGAAAGACGGATGAATAGGAAGAGCAAAGAAAGAAAGATGAATAGGAGAAGACAGTAAAAATAAAATGGGAGATGAAAAAATAAGAAAAAAAACAAAGGAATAAAAAGAAGCGAAGAAAATACAAACGAGAAACGAAGAAAAGCAGGATAGATAAATGAGAAGAAAACAGGATAATATGAAAAGACGAAAGAGAAACAACCAAGAGGAACAAAATGAAAACGAAGGCTAAGAATAGACATGAAAATAAAATTGGAAAAATAAAAAAATAAATAAATAAACAAAAATTCGATGATACGTACAATACTAACGAAAGAAATGGATGTGGGAGAGAAACAGAAAAATATATGAATAAAAGTTGGTGGAAAAAAAAAAAAAAAAAAAAAAAGTATGTCCGCAAAAGAGAGTAAATAAAAAGTGCAGAAAACGAGAAATGTTCAGAAAAGTGAGGAAGGAAAATAGTGAACGCAGAGGCAAGAAAAAATGAGAAAGAATTAAAGAAAAAATCGAGCAATATTTTTGACAGCAAAAGGGAGAATTAGTTTGTTTTGTTTTTTCTTGCCAGCTGACGCGCCTGGACTCCCCCTCCCCCCCGGGTGCTC
>NW_020870588.1:607389-609889 GCF_003789085.1 Penaeus vannamei
AAAAATAATGTATTGGGGGAAGTTACCGCAAGGACTGTTGTCTCTCCCGACGTTCGTAGTAAAAGGTATTTTGTATGAAATAATGTGCTGTAGACACTGAAATAACGGGAGGAAATTCTAGACGTATCCTAAATTCTGATGGTTTTTTTCCCCCATTTTCCAATAACGCATTACGTCGATTAAACGAGAGATTATTTTCTTTTTGTGTTGTTGACAAGAGCTCTCAGATGAAACGGAAGAGCTGTTATATAACGTTTAATCAATTACGACGATACAGTAGTAGCAGTGATAGTAATAATGGTGATAATGATGATGATAATGATAATAACAGTAATATTGATTATAACAATGTCAATAAAAAGTAATAATAAAGAAAATTATAATGATGGTGGTGATGATGATGTTGATGATAGTAATAATAATAATAATAGTAACAATAATGATGATAATGAGTGATTGATGATAATAATGATGATAACTAGTGAATATACGAAAAAGAATAACAATATGATAATAATAATGATTAATAAATAATGATAATAACAACAATTAACAATGATAATTAAACAATAAGGATAATGATAATGAATGATAATGATGATAATATGATAGTAATGATTGATGATGATATGATAATGATAATGAAAATGATAATAATAATAACAAATAATAATAATAAATATAATAATAATAATAGTAATATAATAATAGTAATGATAATAATAATGATAATAACAATAACAGTAATGAAAATAATTAGAATAACAATAATATTAATAATGTTGATAATAAAATCTAGAATCACCCAGGGAGCGCATTCCTCCACCAAGGCAATATATTCACTGATATCCTGCATAACCAACAAACCAACGAACAAACAAACTAACTAACCAATGCTGCCAAAAGCATAACCACCTTGGGGGAGACAATAGCAATAATAATGATAATGATAATAATAATAGGTACCCCCATTGCCAAGCCCACAATGGGTAACTGATGCAAATCATTTGAAAAATTCCTGGATTCGAATCACCGGTTTGTTAGAATTGTGCCAGACTCGACCTAAAGAATATTCGTATACTTGACATGTATAGATAAAGAAATAAATGCATATTTATCAGTCTAGACATGCATATCAACCCGGCAAATAGATGGTTAAATGTATATCTATCAGATATATGGACAGATATGCCTTTATTTCTGCATCTGTATTTATGAAAAGTCACTGGGTCTGGCCTGGCACAATCTGAACAAACTGGCTGTAAGACACGCATCTGGGACACATTTCACAAAAATCTGTTCATAATATTTTGATGTATCTTGCTGTCCAACAAATAAACTAATTAATTAACCAACGCTACCAAAAACAATTCCATGTTGAGATAATAATAATAATGTAAATTATAATAATAATAATAATGTAAAATAATAAATAATATATAAATTATAATAATAATGATAATGTAAATACGAATGATAATAAAGATGATACAATAACGATACTGCTAATAGGATTCTAACAATGTTGATGATATTAGCAATAGTAGTGATGATATTGATGACAATACTGCTACTACTATTACTAGTAATACTACTACTATTACAGAGAGTGATAATAATCACGATAACGATAATGACAATGATAATGATAATAATAGTGATATTAATAACAATGATAATAATAATAACAATAGTTATAATCATTATTATCATTATTATTGTTATGATTATTATTATCATTCTAATCATTATTGCGATAATGATAATAATATAACAATAACCATAATCATTATCATTGATATTATTATTATCATTAATATTATGATAATAATAATAAGAATGATAATAATAACAATCATAATGATAATAATAATCATAATGATAACAGTAACAATAATGATAGTAAATAATGATAAGGATAATCACTATAATGATAATGAAAAGTATAAAAATAAAATGATAATAGTAATAATGAGAGTAATAACAACAATACTGACAATGACGATAACAACAACAACATCATAATGATGATGGTGATATTTACAGCATTAAGGATAATAAAAATGATGGTACTGAAGATAAGATAAAGTACGGTGATAACAGCAACAATAGTGATGATGATGATCATCACTATTGTTATTATTTTTAGTGATGATAATAGCCTGATTACCACTTATGCTTTATGCAAACATTTTTTAAAACAACCCAAAACAAGAAATTGTTGATCTCTCTATTTTCTTCGTAGTATAAAGGAAGGGAAGTTTTGATAACATAGTTGTACTTGATCAGAGCCTTTCGTTTATACGTAGTCATTATCAGTTGGAGTATCAAGCACCTTTGTGAGCTCCAACCTTGGCGGTGTGAAAACGTTTGATATTAAAGCCTGATTCTCGATTACTGACAACGTCAAAAAATGCTCCTTGATAATGCCCGAAGATATGCTATTTTCCTCCATCGAAGAAATCCAATTGCTCTCGTCTTCTTATATCAGTAATTTGTT
>NW_020870588.1:624889-632389 GCF_003789085.1 Penaeus vannamei
CTTTCATGAAGGTCTTTCATCCTTGCGAGTAGTCTGCCTTTCACTCCACCTAGGTGCTCTAATTTCCATAGCAGTCTTCTATGGGACCCCTTATCAAAAGCCTTTTTAACCCTTTCCCTGATACGTGCATCATTCGGCGACTGCACTGAGGGCTTCCGAGCAGGATACGTGCGTCGATGTGCGCACCTGACAAAATTCCTCTATAAAACCTAGCTCATTTATTGGATTGTAGCATGGTTCTGCATGGACAAAGCCCTTGTTGTAGGGGACAATTTTTTTTTTCTTTTAATATCCATCAATGTGCTTCAAAATATATTAGAAAAAGCAGTACGATTACCGCCGCACGCAACCTTAATTGTCTTAATATTCAAGCGTTTAGGAAAATGAGCACAGAAGTTGGGCGTGTATATATATGTATATATATGTATATAAATTCATTAATCCAGAAAAATAAGCACGGGTGTAATGCATAAATATATGTGTATACATACATACATATATATATATATATATATATATATATATATATATATATATATATATATATATATATATATATATATATATATATATATATATATATATATATATATTTACACATATATAATATATATTACACACACACACACACACACACACACACACACACACACACATATATATATATATATATATATATATATATATATATATATATATATATATATATATATATATATATGTATATATATATATATATATATATATATATATATATATATATATATATATATATATATATATATATATATATATTTACACATGTATATAATACATTATATATATATATATATATATATATATATATATATATATATATATATATATATATATATATAGAAGAGCCCATTGAAAAGACGAACACCATTCCTTTCAAGAGAAGGAGGTGAGTACCCTTAGACCATTCCAAGAAGGCGCACACGTGCTTGTACATTCTTTTGCTTTTATTTTTAATAATTCCGTATTTTGGATAAGCAAGAGGTTGTCAACTTCTTTTAATAAGCCCCGTCACTCTCTAAGCTCAGAGCACCAGCATTTTAAGAATGCTAGCTATGAGATCGAAAAACGGTGGAAAACGTAATCATATCAAAGTCATACCTGAAAGTTTTCTTTAAATAACCATTTTTTTAATGGAGTTATTTTCATTTTTAAGAAGTTTCTTTCCCTTTTAAGGCTTTAATATTGAAGCAATACACCTTTAGAACGTGGCCATAGGAGTCTCTCTTATCAGAGGAATTGATTAAGAATTTACAGTAATGTAAACTTTTGCACCTTGATACCTGCGTTCCTTGGAAATGAGGGTATAATTAGGTGGTTCTCACCCAAGGTTGCCAAAATGCCGTAATTCGATCCATTTGCAGTAATTTTTACCCTACGGATCGTCCCCATAATATTACCTCACTCATAATTTGGCACAAATTATGGTGATTTTGCCTAATTCATCTTTTTATAATATAAAGGGATGTGTATAGTATGTATAAAAGACTTAAAAGCCGTTCTAACATTTGTGTATTCCCCATGGTATATCATTTATTTGCATTTCGAGATCTCCATTTTCGTGACCTTTTCATGCAAATCGAACGTTAGATCTACTCACGAATATGAGAAAGGTACGATTAAGTATTGTAGGCTTCTCGACAAAAGTTAAACATAGAGGAATAAAACAATGCCATCAAGTGATAATGAAATAACATATATTGAGACTTAAGTGTTTATCAATGAAATGTTGTTCAAGCAGAATGCCGCCAAAGACATAATTTAAAGACGGCTGGCTACACACAAAGGACTCTAAACCGCGGGTGAAGGTTGATGAGGATTCCTGCAAGGCTCTCTGCAAGATTGTCGTTCCACCCTTACCGCAGAAATCTCTGTCGGAAAACATCACCAATCTCCAATCTTCATTCCGCCATATTTCTATATAAGCCACTCTTCTGCGTCATTTACCCTCCAACTCCATCAAAAATATAATTAGAAAAGTTAAAATATGAGCACATTTGAAGCATATAGTATTATAAACAAGATGCTTTTAAAAAACGGTTATTTTCGGCCTAAATACTTTAACGAGGCCCGTCGTATATTGAAGAAATAACTTTAAAATATTTCAATCAAATGAATAAACAGACGAATATCTTTGAACGTCATGCAGTAATTTTAATAAATTGGTAAGCTTTAAAGGTTCCTTACCATGTAAGGCCTTAACAAATACGACACTATGAAAAGAGATGCACACTCTGAGTTCCTGGGTGTAACTGAGTTTGAATAGTGTTACATGTGATCCCCTTCGTAGTGTTATAATGCATGCACTTGGGCGCTTCTTAGCATCGTGGGTCACTTTTACATGGGGTGGGGGAGTGGGGAGCAAATGCTATGTATTAGGCAATGGTCTGAGGTGGATTGCTGATTAGGTTGGCGTCATGTGCTGTGTTGCCACTTCGACTTATTCTCTTTTTGGCCACTCCTTCACCATGAGCAATAAATATGCACTTACACAGTGCTATATAAAGTTCAGATATACAACCGATAATATACGTTTCAAATACTTATTCTTATATTTCCTCTCAGAAACTTAAAAGTATATACAATGTGACCTTCACCCAATGCATATATTTCTGTCTCTGAAAGAGGCCTTCCGGGAGAAGGGACACTTTAATATAGATTTTAATCCTTATCTCTGGGAAATTAATAATTTATTGTAAGGTCATTATTTCCATTACCTTTCTCAAAAAAAAGTTGCTTCGCGTTAAGGGAAGCCTTCATTATTTTTGTTCCCCTTACAATTCCCGTTCTCTGTGTAATAACGCTGAACGTAGAAAACGTGCCGTAATAGAAGTGCCGTAGTAGTGGCAACGCTGTTCCCACCTTATCACGGCAGTTGCTGCAGGTGGAGGCAGGGGACACCTTGGGCCCAGGCTGTTCTCCCTTTTTTTTTTTTTTTTTGTTCTTTTATCGTGGATTTTCTTTTAAGATCCTTTGCAGCACTTAATGGCAGGAAAAGTGGTCGTGAGAAACGTGTTTTTTTAGTGGCCAAGTGGTAATGTAGAGGCATATACATTCGGGCTAAGAACATAAGGCTGGTGCTCTCTTTTATATTCACTTTTAAGTGGTTTTCATTTTGAACTAGAGTGAGCGGATTTCATTTTGTATTTTTTGTTTTTCAAGTTCTTTTATACGTTTTTAACTGGTTTTAAAGTTCCTTTTTTAAGGGGATTTGTCCTCGTCCCTTTTAGCTTGTGTAATTTGTTTTATGAAGTGTTCATTTTATTTTTATCGCTTTATAATAAAATAATTGGATTATCCATGATTTTCTTTTTTTAAACTTTTGTAAAGTTTTTAAAGTAATGGTAATTGCTTGCATGATTACCTGAAAGAGAATATTATTTCAGTAACAGCTGCTTGCTTGCTTGATTATCTGAAAGAGAATAAGTGCTTGCTGGTTCTTACCTGAAAGGGAATTATCTATACAAGATAGCCTTATCTGAAACCCTCACATGTGGTGAAATTCCCGTGCTCGACCTCCCGCTCTGGTTACATTTACCCTGTTTTGCTGATTCATACACTCTTCACTACACACATCACAACATTTGTACACAATCTTTCCCTCCTTTCCACAAGCCCTTCACACAAGGCCTCTCCCAGTCAACACCCCGTTACCGTACGTACTAAACGGGTGGTGGCAGTGAGCCCTACTAATGTACACCCAACAACAAAAGCGATGTCGCCTCGCCAGACCTACCTTGGAGAGATCTGGCCCTTCTTGCCCAGAAAGGTGGCCCAAGTTCAAACAACCTGGACATAGTTAGAAAAGGGGGGGGGAGGAAGGGGGTGATCTGGATTCGCTAGGCAAAGCCAGGAGTGAGTGTTTGGCTGTTTCAGTCCTGTCTTATCGAGTCTACCGTCCGCAACCCACCCCCTCTCTCCCTCTCACTCTCTCTCCCCTCCCCCCTCTCTCGCACATACACACACACACACACACACTGTGTGTAATATTTGTGGGTGTGAATAATATATCGTTTTAAAGAGCTCCTCTTGAGCTACCAAACATTAAATGGCTTTGGCCACAAAACTTCGAGCGTGATGGGGTGTTAAGGTTTAGGTATCGATTCCCTTGATTTCCTTTTATTTCGTTTGGGTGCTTCCTACGAACCACGACCTCCAGTCGCGTTCATGAATCGTGAAGCACGGTTTAGGTTGGGTCAGCTTGAGTGTGATGGGCCACTTGGCTCCGCCACACACAATCATATACTTATAGAGAGTGAATGTGTGCAACGGTGCATTATGATGGTAGGGTATATATGATGCAGGTGTTGCGAAACAAACTATTAGCATATTTTTAGTGTCAAATTATTAGGTGACCCTTTCCTGGCTCATGCTTGCTCACTCTCCTCGTGAAGGGCCGAGTCTAGCTTCACTCTATGCAAGGCTAAGGGGATATTCCCTTAGCCTTGACTCTATCAATTCTTACACCTTTATTTGCCGTTTCAGCAGCTGATGTCCTACATCCGACCCTCCAAACTGTTCAAGAAACCCATTGCTTTTTACATATTCATTTTGGTAATGAAATAATTGTAAACATATGGAAATATAATGGCGTATGAAATAATGTCATATGTTATTTTCCATATAATATGACATTATAAAATATCCAAATAGCACATCCAGGTGATATAAGACGGAGAAGAGTGAGAGAGAGTAGCTGCGAAAAGATTTCTTGATAATTATTTTCGAAATAATATACGATAACATTTCTTAAGGCAGGTTTCCAATATATCCATCAAATTAACAACTAAACATGAATAAAGGCGATCCCTCTCTCTCTTCATGTATATTTCAGTCATCATTGCACTTCTTCGCCTGATTTCCGTCCTTTCCCACCTCCTCACATTCAAACCATCCTAACTATGCCCTGGTTGTTTGAACGCGGGCCTCCTTTCAGGCAAGAAGGGCATGATCTCACCGAGCCCAGGACTGGCGAGGCGTAACCGATTTTTGTTGCTGGCTGTACAATCCTATACAGCACGGCACGGTGAAAGATTAAAGTAAAGTAAAGTACACGACGCTGCCGGGCTGCTTTTTTCATAACTAATAATGTAAAACGTGTTTATTGCCTTATTGTCTGGTAATTGTATGCATAATGTGCCACAAAAAGAAATATTCTAAACTGCAGCAAATATTATACAGAAAATGCAGAAAATGTGTATCAGACAGGGATTAAAAAAAAAAAAAAAAAAAAAATCAAGCGTATCAGTGAAAGGATTGAAGTCAAAGTACACACAATCCACCCAGCCATCTCTTTCTTGTAATCCTTCAGATATTTTATCATAAAAACAGAGATTTGTTACACATGACATTCCTTCTCTAAAACCAAATTGTTTATTTGATATCATTTCGTGTTTTCCAAGTATTTCTACCCATTTTTTTCCTAATTATTCGTTCTAGCAGTTTGCATACTGCACTGATTTAATTTGTCTATGATTTAGTGAGATGCTTGTCGCCGCTCTTATATGAGAGTGTAACATTTGCGAGTTTCCAACTTTTTGGTAGTTTGCCTTGTCTTAGTGAATTTTGGAATATTAACAAGAAAGGAGTACATAGTTCTTCGGCATATTCCCTGAGAACCCTGTTGGAAATTTCATCTGGTCCCTCTTCTTTGGTCTTGTCTAATCCTTCTAGTAGATCTTTTATTTCTTTCTTTTTGAAGGTGATATTTTCTTTACGTTTGTACGCGTACTTGCCATATCAAAGTATGTATCCGGAACAAACACTGACTAAAATTTTTCATTTAGGATTTCACACATTTCATCCTCCTTAGAATATATAATGTTACTGTCTTTGATGGCGCTAATTTGATCTCTACTCTTAGTTTTACTATTTATGTAGTTTTGGTTGACTTGTACAGTTGTTGATTATATAAGGCTGATTATATATATCCTTTTCAAAGTTTAATTTCGCCTCTCATGGTTTGGGTATGCTTTTCTTCCTACTTTATATCTTCCATACGCTACCTGAGACCTGTGTCTTCTGAATCTTTTCCAAAGGATTTTTTTTCTCATTTTCTTGCATTTTTCGTTGAACCATTAGTGGCCATTTCTTGCTTCAATTTAAATTATGATATGAATGTTTCCACTCCTTTTTTATAGATCTCACAAAATTTTCAATACTGAACATCAAGGTTCTCATCGTCCAGCAGTGTTTCCCAGTTTATGCTATCAAAGAAATCTCTAAGGCTTCTATAATCACCTCTTTTGTAATTGTACTTTTCCATTCTTTCCCTGCTTACGATGAGTTTTTCTGGTAACAGACAGTATTTTGGTTTAATCACTACATGGTCGTTTTTTCCTAAAGGAGGACAGTATTCGATATCCTTAATATCATCGTTATGCTTTGTAAATATTAGGTCAATCATAGACGGCCTATCTGGCCCTCTTATCCTGGTATGATCTGTGACATTCTGGGAAAGGCAATGCTTTTTTATAACTTCTAGTAATTTAGCATTCCACGAATCTGATTGCGCTCTGGGATCGAAACTTTCCTAGTCGATTTCGCTATTAAAATCCCCTGTGATAAGAACTTCTTTTCCATTGGATTCCGAATGTCTCTTAAATTAGTTTCTGGTAATTTTCTTGTGACCACACCGATGTTTGAGGTGGCATGTATACCGTGGTTATTATTATGCTTACCCCGTTTGTTTCTACCTCAATTTCCTCCACTAAGGGGTCCTGATTAATTTCTAACTCTTTTGTAATAATTCCTTTCCTTGTTAATATTGCTAACCCCCCCCCCCATTTCCATCTGCCCTATCTTTTCTCCAAATATTATAGTCTTTGAATCCTAATGTTACATCGGCTATGGAGGGTGATGCATATTACATCTGGTTTATTCTAGTTCAAGCAACTTCGAAGATAACCCATCAATATTTGCATATACTATTTCTATATAATCTTTCGGTATTAGTTTTGGTTGCAGGGTTAAGGTTTGTCTGTCACTACATTTTGGTTCCGATAGTATATTTGCTTTGCTTGGAGACCTCACCCTCCAAATAAACAAGTTTTTTTTTTATCTTCAGTCCTTTGTTCATTTTTGTGTTTTACTTCTTCCAGTTTCTTTTGTAGTTATCAGTTAACCATTTGCTTATTCAAGAATATTACTTTTAGAGGCCATTTCTTTCCCTTTACGAATAATCCCAGCCTCCTGTGAGCTATGATATTCTGCTCAGCGAAGTCGGGATTTATGACCTTGAGAATGAATCCAATTAATTTCTTGTCTTCGTTGTATCGTTCAGTTCCATCTTCTACAACTTTTTCTTCATGTCCCAATATGACTATGTCCTTGTTTATGTCAGCCAAATTTGCAATATTGCTTGCCTGTTGCCCAAGGTGGGATTTGAATTCGTTCTTCTTTATCGCCTGTGCAAATTGTGTCTTAATCTTTTTCTATCTTTTTACCATTTCATTTGCGGTTTTC
>NW_020870588.1:647389-652389 GCF_003789085.1 Penaeus vannamei
GGGTAAGGGTAGCTAATCTTTAGTGTTTTATGTATGAGATCTGAGCTGTATTAGTATAAGTCTGTACTAGTGTGGTAAGTCACATCTTTTAAGGGGCGTTTCATGTATTAAATGTGTTTGTGTTTGCATGGTGTAAGTAATACTGTGTATTTAAGTCGATTTGATTGTGATTTTGTACATAGTTGGTAATCTTTGTGCTTGTCTGCTTATTGTTAGACCAACATGTGAACTGTTGTTTGATTCGTGTTAGGATGCCAGGAGCTACATCGTGCATCATGATGAATCTGGTTGCTGCGATACTTTTCCCCACTTGTTAATGTTTGTTCCCACACTGCTGTACAATACTCAAGTATTGTCAGCTATACGTTTAGTGTACAGCCAATTACGTTCGTCAGGAAACCAATTAATCTGTTAATGTATGTTGCCTATATGTGTATTGAATTTCATGTTGGTGTGATTCCAAGGTATGATGGCGTGAGTACTTGTTGCGAGTGGGTTGTGTAAGGAAATTAATGGGTGATTGGGAACAGCTGAAGTTTATGGGTTTGTATTTATGAAGTCGACAATTCATTTGCAATGTGACTTGCCATTGCTCGAGGACGCCGATATCAGTCTGGATGAGTTTCCAGGCATCAGGTGCCTTAATTTCTCAATGAGGCTGCTGTTAGCAAAATTTCTTGTTGTAGAATTAGTGTGGGTAGTAGGAGACTATTTACTGAAATTAAGAAAATTAGTGGGCCTAAGACAGTACCCTGGGGTCTTCGTGTCCGGCCTTCTTTATATTTTTGGCAGATGTTTTTGGAAGAGTTTAAAAGCAGCCCATTTTTCTGGTATGTTGTATTATTCCACGTGTTTGTAGTCTCTTGTTTTCTTTTATGTTGTCTCCGTAGGTCCCTAGAGAATCAGGGGAGTGTATACTTTCCAAAGGGCGTTTTTTGTGGTATGTGATTATTGATAACAGTTTATGGAATGTTTCAGGCTGGTTGATCAGAGGTTTACGTCAACAAGAACTATGTCGTGATCACTTAGTCCGGGAATGACCTGTGTTATGTGAGTTGTGATGCTTGTGAGGAATTCTAGCATGTGGATAGTGGTTGAAGGGCCTCCGTCGCCAGCTGGAAGTGTGATGATTTGTATTCGCGTTGGGTTGAATACTGTTTGTGAGAGTGAGAATGTGTTCATGATGTCTATAAAGGCGATGTGTAGTTGGCGTCTGTTTGTTTGGGGGATAGACATAGTTTGTAGATAGACAAATAAGGCCAGATGTGATAATATAGATAAGAAATGAAGGTAAATAGAAAGATAGTAAGTCAGGTAATATTGATGTAGACATATGAATAGATACAAATATTAAATAAATTATTGCTTCTTATGGCGCTAATTATGTGTAATAAATTTCATAACATTTTCAGGGACATAATACCTTCACTGGACAAAAACGTGTTTTTGGTCGAAAGTGCTTGCAAGTCCAATCCTTCTTACCGTGCCTGGTGTTCTGTTGAAAGGTAAGACTCATGGACATGTTATATATAATATATATATATATATATATATATATATATATATATATATATATATATATATATTTCTCTATATATTTCATATATATTTATATATATACATGTATATACATATATATATATATATACATATACATACATATATATATATGTGTGTGTGTGTGTGTGTGTGATATGTCATATATATACATATGGAATATATATATGCACACACACATACACATATATGCATCTGCGTATGCAAAGGTTGTCTTTTTAATGGGTTCCCAGGTTACTCAGACCTTTCCATATGCAGGCAGAAGTCCTTTGTTCTAAGGTTCTTTTAGCCATTACCATTAAAATCAGGACTTATTTAACAGACTAATTCCCCAGGATGAAACACGCTCAGGTCATTCTCATAGTCTTTTGGGACCAGCATGCAGTAGTTATGATTGTTTTCGTGGCCAAAGGTACCATCACAAGAGATTACTAGTGTTCACTGCTACAGAAATTGTTGGAGGCTATCAAAGCCAACAGGTGTGGAATGTTGACCATAGGTGTGCATCTCCTACAAGATAACACCTGTGTTCAAAACTCTCACCCTGTGTGTGTGTGTGTGTGTGTGCAAGGAACACAACAAACACAGTAACGTTCACCACTGAACATGAATAATATTGAATTATATATTTTCTTCACTGGTTCATTAGAGTTACAACTTTGCATAAATCGTATCATAGTGCATTTAACTTTACAACTTACTAAATGACTTCTTGTTTAAAGCTACACTCGTGAGAATCCGAACGCTGATGTGTGGTATGTGATGACTTCGCCGATAGTGAACAACACTGACACCCTGCCTGGTCGTCTGCTCGACCACTATCCAAATCTTCATTTTGTTTTGGCTGACTTGGACTTGATCTTCAATGGCACTGTACTTGAAGAGTTTTTCAAGTCTGGAAGATGGCATAAGAACACCCGTAAGTGTCCTAAATGTTTATCTATTTATTCATCTGTATCGATTACAGAGATGAGAGCTTATCCTGTCTGTAGAGGCAAAATTTGATTGCATATCCAAGTGGATTTTAGAGATATCCTTGTTGAGAAACATATTGAATGGGTTGCTTATTGACAAAATTCATATAATTAGAAACAATCCGAGCATACCTGGGGCTTTAGACACAAACTAATCACAACGCACCTTTCTCCAGATCCAAAAGATGGTGGTGCAGGAGGATTTTTATATTTATTATTATTTTTTAATGCCTTTTTTCCTTGTATTAACACAAGGAATATGTCTATGAATACCTGTGCACTCGACAGAATCTTGGATGAGGAATATCTTAATGTGTTCTTCATGGTGGTGGCTTCCACATTCCCATGCCCCCCCCCCCTTTCGAAATGTGTTGATCCGACCCTGTGACCGTGCAGTAAGCTCTAAGACTAGCTGATGCACTTTGCAAATGTAAAAAAAATAATATGCAAGTCTTCTCATCCTCCTTTAGGTACATTTAGTGAGACGAATTCTTTGCAAGTGCAATATCTTATGGGAGTGGTTATCAAAACAGACCATCCAAAGTCTGATTTTTGTAATGATCATTTGTAATTCAGTATAGTGGAATTGAAATATGCATTGTCTGTATACCTATCTGATACCCATACAATATGCTAAAAACAATGACAACAATAATAAGTTTACTAGTAGATGTAAGCCTACAAAGATATGGTCTTAGGTACATGTGCATACACACAAATTAGTTATGATCATTGGAAAATAAAATAAATACATCTTTACATTACTCTTAGACAAAACTACAAGACATCAAAACGTTAAAATATTTCACTTACATCACAACAAACCCCACTTTATCCTGTGTAGTGTAAATACATTTAGAAATACAGATCGAATACATCCTTGTTAGCACTCAGTTGTATAGGAATGCCGTATTCTGTGGTACTGACCATAGAGTAGTGGCTACCTTTCGAGTCCACCTCAGAACTCCCCAGCGGGCCAGTGACCACTCTAGGATGTTTCATTTGGACAGGCTGAGGGAGGGGGAATGTGCAGGGATTGCTGAGGCATTTTCTGGTCGTTTCACGGCACTCAACAATCTGACGGCGCCTGTAGTTTTGTGGGAGACCTACAATTGTGAAATGCTTGATGCAGCTCAAGAATCAAGAATTAGCAAGGCAGAATTTTATTAAGTAGGAGACACTGGAAGCTACAGCTGCTTGTCATGTGGCTCTGACAGGATCGAGATTTGCATCGTTCTCAGGTGTGTAGGACTCCATCACTGTTGAGAAGGGACAAAGAACAGTAAATCAGAGGACATTTCTTAGTAATTGACCTTTGTTTGGCCTACCAAGCCGTCAGAAAGTTGAACTCCAAGCCCTCTTCACAGGTGACTGTAGTCTGCTCATTAAGTAGCCAGATCATCTCTGATCCTGCTGTGGTATCGGAGCATTGGACCGAGTATTTTTTGTATTTGTACCAGGTTGATCCACCAACAGTGAACTTGGGTAGTCTAGATTCCATTGAAGGACCCACCCATCATTGAGGATTCACTTTCCCTAACTGAAGATAAGGGGCTTATATCCAAACTGACACCATTCCCAGTGACCTGTTGAGGAGTGTGGTCAACCCTCTCTGGAAGGGGAAAGGGGATCAATGGGACTGTAGCAATCCCTGAGGCATCACACTGCTCAGTATACCAGGCAAGGTTCCCCCTCACATCCTTTTGAGAGATATCAGAGACCACCTGCTGAGGCAGCAGAGGCCGGAGCAATCTGGATTCATTCCTGGTAAGTCCACAATAGACTGTATCATTGCGCTTTGAGTCATTATAGAGCGTCGTCGTGAGTTCGGGCATTGGCTGCTTGCAACCCATCGACCTCAAGAAGGCATTTGATATGGTGCATCAGGTATCACTCTGGGAGATCGTGGGATTGAGAGGAATTCCAAGATGAATTATACAGTATACAGGTTTGCTATGAAGCAAGTCTGCATACTGGTATTGAAGGTGCTGTAAAGTATCTGTGTGTGAGGGGGCGGGGGGTCTGTCGAGCTTATTTCCTGTTACTTCAGGAGTAAGACAAGGCTATGTTCTTGCACCAACACTTGCATTGACTGGATACTGGACAGAGCCACTGTCCAAAGTCATTGTGGAGCAACTCTGGACAAAATCGAGGTTACTGACCATGACTTTGCTGATGATGTTAATACTCTTTGGAAACCTTAGTGGCGGTTCTAGATGCATTTAGCAATGAAGCGAAGCCCTTGGGTCTAGAGGTCTCTTGAGCCAAGATCTAAGACTTTGGGAACTTGCTAGGAGAACATGTTCAGTCAATATGTGCTTGTGGCAAGGGCACTGAATTCACAGACAACTTTACATCCTTGGATGTGTAGTTTCTTACTGTGGTCTGTCAGACCAGGAAGTCAGTAGATGGATTTGCCTGGCAGCAGGCAAATCCATCCATCAATTAGAGCATTTGGAGATGTCGGTA
>NW_020870588.1:672389-679889 GCF_003789085.1 Penaeus vannamei
AGATGCACAAAGATCTTAATCTTCTTATATATAACTGATCATACATTTTATTATTATTATTATTATTATTATTATTATTATTATTATTATTATTATTATTATTATTATTAATTAGTTTTTTTTTCTTTATCAAATTCTAAATATTCTGTGAGAGTATGGTACACGTAAAAAGTCACTATGGCACATCAGTTGCATTTGCTGAGGAAACTGTTGCAGAGGCAAGGCTTAATATAGAAGCTGGAGAAGATGGTGAATAAGATGAGAATTCAGTCCTGATGTTGGAGCGGATGTTGAAGTTTACATTAAAGATGCTGAAGGACGCTGAAACTAGCGTTGAAGTGTGTGTTGAAGCAGGTATTGAAGCTGAAGGAGAACTAGCGTTGAAGTGTGTGTTGAAGCAGGTACTGAAGCTGCTGAAGGACGCTGGAACTAGCGTTGAAGTGTGTGTTGAAGCAGGTATTGAAGGTGCTGAAGGACGCTGAAACTAGCGTTGAAGTGTGTGTTGAAGCAGGTACTGAAGCTGCTGAAAGACGCTGAAACTAGCGTTGAAGTGTGTGTTGAAGCAGGTACTGAAGGTGCTGAAGGACGCTGAAACTAGCGTTGAAGTGTGTGTTGAAGCAGGTACTGAAGGTGCTGAAGGCGCTGAAACTAGCGTTGAAGTGTGTGTTGAAGCAGGTACTGAAGGTGCTGAAGGACGCTGAAACTAGCGTGGTTGAAGCAGGTATGAAGGTGCTGGACGCTGAAACTAGCGTTGAAGTGTGTGTTGAAGCAGGTACTGAAGGTGCTGAAGACGTAACTAGCGAAGTGTGTGTGTTGAAGCAGTACTGAAGGTGCTGAAGGACGCTGAACTAGCGTTAAAGTGTGTGTTGAAGCAGGTACTGAAGGTGCTGAAGGACGCTGAACTAGCGTTAAAGTGTGTGTTGAAGCAGGTACTGAAGGTGCTGAAGGCGCTGAAACTAGCGTTGAAGTGTGTGTTGAAGCAGGTACTGAAGTGCTGAAGGACGCTGAAACTAGCGTTGAAGTGTGTGTTGAAGCAGGTACTGAAGGTGCTGAAGGACGCTGAAACTAGCGTTGAAGTGTGTGTGTTGAAGCAGGTACTGAAGGTGCTGAAGGACGCTGAACTAGCGTTAAAGTGTGTGTTGAAGCAGGTACTGAAGGTGCTGAAGGACGCTGACACTAGCGTTAAAGTGTGTGTGTTGAAGCAGGTACTGAAGGTGCTGAAGGACGCTGACACTAGCGTTAAAGTGTGTGTTGAAGCAGGTATTGAAGGTGCTGAAGGACGCTGAAACTAGCGTTGAAGTGTGTGTTGAAGCAGGTACTGAAGGTGCTGAAGGACGCTGAAACTAGCGTTAAAGTGTGTGTTGAAGCAGGTACTGAAGGTGCTGAAGGACGCTGAAACTAGCGTTGAAGTGTGTGTTGAAGCAGGTACTGAAGGTGCTGAAGGACGCTGAACTAGCGTTAAAGTGTGTGTTGAAGCAGGTACTGAAGGTGCTGAAGGACGCTGAACTAGCGTTAAAGTGTGTGTGAAGCAGGTACTGAAGGTGCTGAAACGCTGACTAGCGTTGAAGTGTGTGTTGAAGCAGGTACTGAAGGTGCTGAAGGACGCTGAACTAGCGTTGAAGTGTGTGTTGAAGCAGGTACTGAAGGTGCTGAAGGACGCTGAAACTAGCGTTGAAGTGTGTGGTTGAAGCAGGTACTGAAGGTGCTGAAGGACGCTGAAACTAGCGTTGAAGTGTGTGTTGTTGAAGCAGGTACTGAAGGTGCTGAAGGACGCTGAAACTAGCGTTTGGTGTGTGTGTTGAAGCAGCTGAAGGACGCTGAACTAGCGAAGTGTGTGTTGAAGCAGGTTGAAGGTGCTGAGGACGCTGAAACAGCGTTAAAGTGTGTGTTGAAGCAGGTACTGAAGGTGCTGAAGGACGCTGAAACTAGCGTTGAAGTGTGTGTTGAAGCAGGTACTGAAGGTGCTGAAGGACGCTGAAACTAGCGAAGTGTGTGTTGAGCAGGTACTGAAGGTGCTGAAGACGCTGAAACTAGCGTTGAAGTGTGTGTTGAAGCAGGTACTGAAGGTGCTGAAGGACGCTGAAACTAGCGTTAAAGTGTGTGTTGAAGCAGGTACTGAGGTGCTGAAGGACGCTGAACTAGCGTTAAAGTGTGTGTTGAAGCAGGTACTGAAGGTGCTGAAGGACGCTGAAACTAGCGTTAAGTGTGTGTTGAAGCAGGTACTGAAGGTGCTGAAGGACGCTGAAACTAGCGTTGAAGTGTGTGTTGAAGCAGGTACTGAAGGTGCTGAAGCTGAGCGGTGTGTGTTGAGCAGGTACTGAAGGTGCTGAAGGACGCTGAACTAGCGTTGAAGTGTGTGTTGAAGCAGGTACTGAAGGTGCTGAAGGACGCTGAAACTAGCGTTGAAGTGTGTGTTGAAGCAGGTACTGAAGGTGCTGAAGGACGCTGAAACTAGCGTTGAAGTGTGTGTTGAAGCAGGTACTGAAGGTGCTGAAGGACGCTGAAACTAGCGTTGGAGTGTGTGTTGAAGCAGGTACTGAAGGTGCTGAAGGACGCTGAAACTAGCGTTGAAGTGTGGTTGAAGCAGGTACTGAAGGTGCTGAAGGACGCTGAAACTAGCGTTGAAGTGTGTGTTGAAGCAGGTACTGAAGGTGCTGAAGGACGCTGAAACTAGCGTTGAAGTGTGTGTTGAAGCAGGTACTGAAGGTGCTGAAGGACGCTGACTAGCGAAAGTGTGGTTGAAGCAGGCTGAAGGTGCTGAAGACGCTGAACTAGCGTTGAAGTGTGTGTTGAAGCAGGTATGAAGGTGCTGAAGACGCTGACTAGCGTTGAAGTGTGTGTTGAAGCAGGTACTGAAGGTGCTGAAGGTGGCTTGAAGGTACTGAAGGTGCTGAAAGGACGCTGAAACTAGCGTTGAAGTGTGTGTTGAAAGCAGGTTGAAGGTGCTGAAGGACGCTGAAGTGTGTGTTGAAGCAGGTACTGAAGGTGCTGAAGGACGCTGAAACTAGCGTTGAAGTGTGTGTTGAAGCAGGTACTGAAGGTGCTGAAGGACGCTGAACTAGCGTTGAAGTGTGTGTTGAAGCAGGTACTGAAGGTGCTGAAGACGCTGAAACTAGCGTTGAAGTGTGTGTTGAAGCAGGTACTGAAGGTGCTGAAGGACGCTGAAACTAGCGTTGAAGTGTGTGTTGAAGCAGGTACTAGGTGCTGAGGACGCTGTGCTGAAGCGCGCTGACTAGCGTTAAAGTGTGTGTTGTACTGAAGGTGCTGAGGACGCTGACTAGCTTGAAGTGTGTGTTGAAGCAGTATGAAGGTTGAGAAACTAGCGAAGTGTGTGTTTGAAGCAGGTACTGAAGTGCTGAAGGACGCTGAACTAGCGTTGAAGTGTGTGTTGAAGCAGGTACTGAGGTGCTTGAACTAGCTGTAGCTGAAGGTGCTGAAGGACGCTGAAACTAGCGTTGAAGTGGTGTTGAAGCAGGTACTGAAGGTGCTGAAGGACGCTGAAACTAGCGTTGAAGTGTGTGTTGAAGCAGGTACTGAAGGTGCTGAAGGACGCTGAAACTAGCGTTGAAGTGTGTGTTGAAGCAGGTACTGAAGGTGCTGAAGGACGCTGAACTAGCGTTGAAGTGTGTGTTGAAGCAGGTACTGAAGTGCTGAAGACGCTGAAACTAGCGTTGAAGTGTGTGTTGAAGCAGGTACTGAAGGTGCTGAAGGACGCTGAAACTAGCGTTGAAGTGTGTGTTGAAGCTGAAGGTGCTGAAGGACGCTGAACTAGCGTTGAAGTGTGTGTTGAAGCGGGTACTGAAGTGCTGAAGGACGCTGAAACTAGCGTTGAAGTGTGTGTTGAAGCAGGTACTGAAGGTGCTGAAGGACGCTGAAACTAGCGTTGAAGTGTGTGTTGAAGCAGGTACTGAAGGTGCTGAAGGACGCTGAAACTAGCGTTGAAGTGTGTTTGAAGCAGGTATGAAGGTGCTGAAGACGCTGAAACTAGCGTTGAGTGTGTGTTGAAGCAGGTATGAAGGTGCTGAAGGACGCTGAAACTAGCGTTGAAGTGTGTGTTGAAGCAGGTACTGAAGGTGCTGCTGAACTAGCGTTGAAGTGTGTGTTGAAGCTGAAGGTGCTGAAGGACGCTGAAACTAGCGTTGAAGTGTGTTGAAGCTACTGAAGTGCTGAAGGACGCTGAAACTAGCGTTGAAGTGTGTGTTGAAGCAGGTACTGAAGGTGCTGAAAGGACGCTGAAACTAGCGTTGAAGTGTGTGTTGAAGCAGGTACTGAAGGTGCTGAAGGACGCTGAAACTAGCGTTGAAGTGTGTGTTGAAGCAGGTATTGAAGGTGCTGAAGGACGCTGAAACTAGCGTTGAAGTGTGTGTTGAAAGGTACTGAAGGTGCTGAAGAAACTAGCGTTGAAGTGTGTGTTGAAGCAGGTACTGAAGGTGCTGAAGGACGCTGAACTAGCGTTGAAGTGTGTGTTGAAAGCAGGTACGGTGCTGAAGGGCTGCTGAAGCAGGTATGAAGGTGCTGAAGGACGCTGAAACTAGCGTTGAAGTGTGTGTTGAAGCAGGTACTGAAGGTGCTGAAGGACGCTGAAACTAGCGTTGAAGTGTGTGTTGAAGCAGGTACTGAAGGTGCTGAAGGACGCTGAAACTAGCGTTGAAGTGTGTTTGAAGCAGGTACTGAAGGTGCTGAAGGACGCTGAAACTAGCGTTGAAGTGTGTGTGAAGCAGGTACTGAAGGTGCTGAAGGACGCTGAAACTAGCGTTGAAGTGTGTGTTGAAAGCAGGTACTGAAGGTGCTGGGACGCTGAACTAGCGTTGAAGTGTTGTTTGAAGCAGGTACTGAAGGTGCTGAAGGACGCTGAAACTAGCGTTGAAGTGTGTGTTGAGCAGGTACTGAAGGTGCTGAAGGACGCTGAAACTAGCGTTGAAGTGTGTGTTGAAGCAGGTACTGAAGGTGCTGAAGGACGCTGAAACTAGCGTTGAAGTGTGTGTTGAAGCAGGTACTGAAGGTGCTGAAGGACGCTGAAACTAGCGTTGAAGTGTGTGTTGAAGCAGGTACTGAAGGTGCTGAAGGACGCTGAAACTAGCGTTGAAGTGTGTGTTTGAAGCAGGGAAGGTGCTGAAGGACGCTGAAACTAGCGTTGAAGTGTGTGTTGAAGCAGGTACTGAAGGTGCTGAAGGACGCTGAAACTAGCGTTGAAGTGTGTGTTGAAGCAGGTACTGAAGGTGCTGAAGGACGCTGAAACTAGCGTTGAAGTGTGTGTTGAAGCAGGTACTGAAGGTGCTGAAGGACGCTGAAACTAGCGTTGAAGTGTGTGTTGAAGCAGGTACTGAAGGTGCTGAAGGACGCTGAAACTAGCGTTGAAGTGTGTGTTGAGAGGTACTGAGGTGCTGAAGGACGCTGAACTAGCGTTGAAAGTGTGTGTTGAAGCAGGTACTGAAGGTGTGAACGCTGAAACTAGCGTTTGTGTGTTGAAGCAGGTACTGAAGGTGCTGAAGGACGCTGAAACTAGCGTTGAAGTGTGTGTTGAAGCAGGTACTGAAGGTGCTGAAAGGACGCTGAAACTAGCGTTGAAGTGTGTGTTGAAGCAGGTGAAGGTGCTGAAGGACGCTGAAACTAGCGTTGAAGTGTGTGTTGAAGCAGGTACTGAAGGTGCTGAAGGACGCTGAAACTAGCGTTGGAGTGTGTGTTGAAGCAGGTGCTGAAGGACGCTGAAACTAGCGTTGAAGCGGGTATTGAAGGTGCTGAAGGACGCTGAAACTAGCGTTGAAGTGTGTGTTGAAGCAGGTACTGAAGGTGCTGAAGGACGCTGAAAATATTGAAGGTGCTGAAGGACGCTGAAACTAGCGTTGAAGTGTGTGTTGAAGCAGGTACTGAAGGTGCTGAAGGACGCTGAAACTAGCGTGAAGTGTGTGTTGAAGCAGGTATGAAGGTGCTGAAGGACGCTGAGCGTTGAGTGTGTTGAAGCAGGTACTGAAGGTGCTGAAGGACGCTGAAACTAGCGTTGAAGTGTGTGAAGCAGGTACTGTGCTGAGGACGCTGAAACTAGCGTTGAAGTGTGAGTTGAAGGTGCTGAAGGACGCTGAAACTAGCGTTGAAGTGTGTGTTGAAGCAGGTACTGAAGGTGCTGAAGGACGCTGAAACTAGCGTTGAAGTGTGTGTTGAAGCAGGTACTGAAGGTGCTGAAGGACGCTGAAACTAGCGTTGAAGTGTGTGTTGAAGCAGGTACTGAAGTGCTGAAACTTGAAGCAGTACTGAAGGTGCTGAAGGACGCTGAAACTAGCGTTGAAGTGTGTGTTGAAGCAGGTACTGAAGGTGCTGAAGGACGCTGAAACTAGCGTTGAAGTGTGTGTTGAAGCAGGTACTGAAGGTGCTGAAGGACGCTGAAACTAGCGTTGAAGTGTGTGTTGAAGCAGGTACTGAAGGTGCTGAAGGACGCTGAAACTAGCGTTGAAGTGTGTGTTGAAGCAGGTACTGAAGGTGCTGAAAGACGCTGAAACTAGCGTTGAAGTGTGAGTTGAAGCTGAAGTGCTGAAGACGCTGAAACTAGCGTTGAAGTGTGTGTTGAAGCAGGTACTGAAGGTGCTGAAGGACGCTGAAACTAGCGTTGAAGTGTGTGTTGAAGCAGGTACTGAAGGTGCTGAAGGACGCTGAAACTAGCGTTGAAGTGTGTTGAAGCAGGTACTGAAGGTGCTGAAGGACGCTGAACTAGCGTTGAAGTGTGTGTGAAGTTGAAGCTTACTGAAGTGTGGTTGAAAGGTACTGCTGAAACGCTAGCGTTGAAGTGTGTGTTGAAGCAGGTACTGAAGGTGCTGAAGGACGCTGAAACTAGCGTTGAAGTGTGTGTTGAAGCAGGTATTGAAGGTGTGAAGGACGCTGAAACTAGCGTTTGAAGTGTGTGTTGAAGCAGGTACTGAAGGTGCTGAAGGACGCTGAAACTAGCGTTGAAGTGTGTGTTGAAGCAGGTACTGAAGGTGCTGAAGGACGCTGAAACTAGCGTTTGAAGTGTGTGTTGAAGCAGGTACTGAAGGTGCTGAAGGACGCTGAAACTAGCGTTGAAGTGTGTGTTGAAGCAGGTACTGAAGGTGCTGAAGGACGCTGAAACTAGCGTTGAAGTGTGTTGAAGCAGGTACTGAAGGTGCTGAAGGACGCTGAAACTAGCGTTGAAGTGTGTGTTGAAGCAGGTACTGAAGGTGCTGAAGGACGCTGAAACTAGCGTTGAAGTGTGTGTTGAAGCAGGTACTGAAGGTGCTGAAGGACGCTGAAACTAGCGTTGAAGTGTGTGTTGAAGCAAGTACTGAAGCTGCTGAAGGACGCTGAAACTAGCGTTGAAGTGTGTGTTGAAGCAGGTACTGAAGGTGCTGAAGGACGCTGAAACTAGCGTTGAAGTGTGAGTTGAAGCAGGCACTGAAGGTGCTGAAGGACGCTGAAACTAGCGTTGAAGTGTGTGTTGAAGCAGGTACTGAAGGTGCTGAAGGACGCTGAAACTAGCGTTGAAGTGTGTGT
>NW_020870588.1:687389-692126 GCF_003789085.1 Penaeus vannamei
AAATGTTTCAATAAATGGCCCTCACCATCAAAATCAATAGATCTCAATATACCTTCAACATTTCCACAGGCGTACAAAAAACACTCTTTTGGCTGACCCCCCCCCCTCCCCTCCCCTCCCCCCCTAAGAGCGTACACCTGAAAATGTTGAGGCCAAAGGTGTCCTTCGGCAAAGAAAGTAATCCTTGGAGACTGTTCCTGAGAGACATTCTACCTCCCTTAAGCTTGATAGGGTATATCATTTGCATAATTAGGGGTTGTTCTCATCTCGGAGAAGTATCAGGATCATTTTCCTTCACTTCTACCTGTTTCCCCCCTCCTCCTCCTTGTTTTTTTATCCTGTATTTCTTCTACTTCTTCCCCTTTTCCTCCGCCTCTTTCTCTTCTCCCTCCTCCTCTTTCTTCTCCTTATTCACATAATAATGATCATTAAGATAACTAGAAACAATCATAGAGCGCATATCACTGCCAAGGCTTGAGGGCCACTGATGCAATAAAAAAAAATCCTATTTGAAGAATTACATTAAAATCACCTTTTTCTCGAGTCCCTATCTGGCACTACTCATGAATCCTTTGGAGAAATTGCGGGATCAGGATCATAATGTGGATCCAGCATCTAAGTTGGGCTAAAACACACCTATGGTAAAAAAAAAAAAAAAATTAAAAAAAAATCATAAAAAAAACTTGTTCTTCACTTTTCAGTTATCCTGCTAGCCAGCTAATCATCAAACTAACCAATGCTACCACAAAACATAATCTTATTGATGGAGGTAATGCTAATGGTAATGCTAATGGTTAAGATAATATTGCTAATATCAATAATGAAAATAATGATGATGATAATGATGATAATAATGATAATACTACTACTACTCCTACTACTACTACTACCACTAATAGTAATGATTATAATCATAAGGCAGTAATAATAATATTAACATTAATAATCATCATTATAATACTAATGATAATAACGACAATTATGATGACGATGATGATGATGACTATGATGATGACAATGACGATGACGATGACGATGACGATGACGATGATAATGATAATGATAATGATAATGATGATGATGATTAATAACTAACTATTGCAACTAACCCATCAAATGACGATATACCAGAACAACCACCTCAGAACAAGAAACCAAGAGAAAATTGAATTAAATGCTCTAGAGTTGAATATATGTAATAAGGAAATAGACTGGAGAGAAATATGCGAAAAGCCTCATTCTGATGGTAATGAGTTGGCCCATGGAGGTGGTGCTTTGTGTAAAAATGAACAGGAAAATGCTACAGAAAACGGCACGACTAGAGCGAGTGTAGGGGGGACTGATGAAGAACGGGACTGGTGAGACTTAGAGGAAGTGGAAACCTTGGACTTATTGGAGGGTGAACTTGATGAAATGAATGTCAAGAACATAGAGGGACTGGGTATGATGCAGGAGGAAGAACAGGTCAGAACAGATAACGGACGATGAAGAATTAATAATGGAGATCGTAAAGGTCAGAATAATGATAAGAAGGACAGATACCAACCGCCAAATATTCAAAACAACAACAAAAATAAATAAGATTGGATAACAATACAATGAAAGACATAAGTGAGAGTAACACACCAGGAATCACAGGTCTAGAGAAAAATCATGTAAACGATATTTAAAACGATCTCCTCGCAGTGTACCTTTAATGAATAAAAAATGAATAAATAACGGAGAGAAGTAAGTGAAATAAATGAAACAACAGTTTCGAAATCCATGAGGATTTCGAAACTGTAGGCTCATTTGTTTCAATAAATCTAGTTTGTGCATTGTGTTTTTTTTTTTTTTTTTTTTTTTTTTTGCCAAATAAAACGTAAAATATATTTACATTTATTTCATATTAAGTTTTGCATTATTTTGCAATGTGATATACATGTATTGAACAATTTTGGGTATTGGTCTAAAATATTCATGTTCATTGACTTTTCCTTTCTTTCTTTCGTTTTAGCTCATACTTAATAGACACTCCATATATCAACAGTAGAAAATCAGACAATATTCTTTCCAACAATAGCATTTACTGCTATCAGTGTAATCGATAATGTACAAAAGCCGAAGTGGGGAGGAAGCAAATACAAAACAGAAATTTAACAAAAATATATTAAATGTCGATTGTGACAGCTTTGTTAGCAGTAAAAGTTTCTTGTTGATTTCATCCATTATTTTAATTTTGAACATTCTACCATCGCATTGTGGATGGAATTCCATAATAGTTTCCTGGCTCTCACTTTATCTGAAGAGAGCTCCAGTCTGGCGATTCGGGGTGAGTGAGTGTGTGCAAGTGAACGTTTGTCTAAGAAATCTTGAACTTTTTAGTGAGGCACCATTGTTAGTTGTAACATAAATCACGCATTTCTACAGTACAATTATATCTGACATGATATGATAATCGGAGCTAATCAAGTAATCATGATAGATTTTGTTTTGGCGGCACTGAACGGTTCTCTCTCGGCATCACTCTAGACATGGATTTTCAGCACAGTTCCTCTCACCAGAAAGGATATATCCCGCTTTGTAGAGGGATCCCTGGGCAGAAGTGAATAGTGTGACCGTCCCTTTCAGATTACGTTATGATCCACACAAATAAATACTGTACCTTTCCACGGCACACCAAGCACGATAGGTGGGCTTGCTCTTGCACGCGCTTTCAATCAGAAACACGTTCTTGTTCAGTGCAGGTGTCACGTCTCTGAAAATGTTTTGAAAATTAATTTTGTGAACCGTTAATTCAATGAAAGCCTGCCTCTCTCTTTCTTTCTCTCTCTCTCTCTCTCACTCTCTCTCTCTCTCTCTCTCTCTCTCTCTCTCTCTCTCTCTCTCTCTCTCTCTCTCTCTCTCTCTCTCTCTCTCTCTCTCTCTGACACACATACACCACGCAAACACATGCAATCACACACACACACACACACGAGCACACAATATACAGGCACATATAAATGCATGATAAATACAATAAATACAATCCATACATTTATGAATATACATACATATATATATAAATATACATACAATATATATATATATATATATATATATAATTATTGTATATATACGTATATGCATATATATATAAATATATATATATATATATATATATATATATATATATATATATATATATATATATATATATATATACGTATATGCATATATAATATATTATATATATATATATATATATATATATATATATATATATATATATATATATATATATATATATACATATATATAAACATATATATATATATATATATATATATATATATATATATATATATATATATATATGTCTGTGTGTGTGTGTGTGTGTGTGTGTGTGTGTGTGTGTGTGTGTGTGTGTGTAGTAGATGGGAACTCGAGGTTTAGTTGCTGCTGCTTGCTGGTCTGGTAATCTTCGATTACTCGTTTATTCGCTTATTTTATTGTTTTCTCGTTTATTTGTTTTGATAGTTTTCGTTGTTAATTTGTTTATTCTTTCATTAGATGTCTTGGATTCACTTGTTATACATTCAGCCGCTGTTGGGCTTTTTATTCGTTGCGCCTCAGTATGTAAGGGCGTACCCTGTTTACTGGTCGTTCCCATGTTGGTTGTAACGTAAAATAGATGGCGCCACTGTCGGAAACCACATACCCGCTCTTACTTTTTTCGTGTGGTTAGGGTATATATTTTTGCCGGGTGCCATCACTCCTGGTGGGTTGTTGTAGCTGGAGCAGGTCGCAGACTTTTCCTTCGTTTTAGCCGGTGTTTATTTTTGCTTCTGCCCGTGATCCACCCACGTAATCTCCGAAATACTTAAGATAAGTATTCCAGTATTATGGGTTTTTATGAAAGCACAACTCTTAACTGGCACGGGAATAACTGCTTGATAACTACCTATGGGTATATGTGGCTGAGGGTTTGGCCTTTACTTCCGGCTTTATTTGTTCGTTTGTTTTGTAGCTAGTTGTTCCGTTTGATGTTTTGTCCTGTGGCATGCTCTCAATGTTTTGTCCTGTGGCATGCTCTCAATGTTTTGTCCTGTGGCATGCTCTCAATGTTTTGTCCTGTGGCATGCATGTTTTGTCCTGTGGCATGCTCTCAATGTTTTGTCCTGTGGCATGCTCTTGATGTTTTGTCCTGTGGCATGCTCTCAATGTTTTTCTAATGTGACTGTTCTTAATGTTTTTTTTCTAATGTGACTGTTCTTAATGTTTTTTTTTCTGATGTGACTGTTCTTAATGTTTTTCTGATGTGACTGTTCTTAATGTTTTTCTAATGTGACCGTTCTTAATGTTTTTTATGATGTGACTGTTCTTAATGGTTTTCTAATGTGACTGTTTTTAATATGTTCAATAAATATCGTAATAGTATTGTGAATGTTTTGGTTACCCTGCACCATGATGCGTCCATCTCAAAGTAAAGTTCTGAAGAGGGATCAGTAAAGATGCATTAATTGGGCACTACATATGTATGTATGAATGTATATATGTATATGAATATATATATATATATATATATATATATGTATATATATATGTATATAATATATAATATATATATAAATTATATATGTATATATATATATATATATATATATATATATATATATATATATATATATATATCCCCTCCCAAGGGGGGAGAGGGTCCTCGCAGACTAATTTCCTAAGGGGGGGGAGAGGGGGGGAGGGATGAAGGGGAGAAAC
>NW_020870588.1:692226-697226 GCF_003789085.1 Penaeus vannamei
CTCTCTCTCCTCTTTTGTCCCTCTCTCTCTGTCCCTATCTCTCTTTTGTCCGCTCTCTCCTCTTGTCCGCTATCTCTCTTTTGTCTCTCTCCCTCTCTCTCTCATCTCCATCTTCTCTCGTCTCTGCTCTCTCTCTCCTCTCTCTCTCTCTCTCTCTCTCTCTCTCTCCTCTCTCTTCTCTCTATCTCTTCTCTCTTTCTCTCTCTCCTCTCTCTCTCTCTCTCTCTCTCTCTCTCTCCTCTCTCTCATCTCTCTCTCTCTCTCTCTCTCTCTCTCTCTCTCTTCTCTCTCTCTCTCTCTCTCTCTCTCTCTCTCTCTCTCTCTCTCTCTCTCGTCTTTGTCTCTCTCTCTCTCTCTTCCCCTCTCTCTCTCTCTCTTTTGTCTCTTTGCTGATATATTAATCTTCCTAAGGAAAATTATTTTTTTAATGTGGTATCCTCTGAAAATAAAGACTGAATTTTGATGATCTTTGTCAAGAGGATATGACAGGACAAAGTCATGTAGAGATAAAGTTCATATACCTGATAGAGAAATACAGTTGTACCCGTATGTGGTATTAACTGAAATCTTTTTCCTCTCTCCCTAGATGAAAATGATGAGTCTTCTGGAAGTCAACTCAAATAATAATGATGAAATACAGAGAGAAGCTGCCAAGGTCCGGAAGCACAGATTTCTACGCTCGATGGCAAAGCAGTACCTGTAACTCCATCAGAAATACAGTTTAACATTTAAGAATACAATATTGACCAAAATGTGATTTCGTAATAAACCAAAATGTTTTAAAAGTTGTTTTTTAAATCATTATTTGCATAAGGTAAGTAAAAAAGCAGAGTTCCATACATTTTTGGAGGGTTCTTTTTTATATTAACCTGATAAGAAATACAAGGAGAGAGATTATTTTGATTTCATGTTAGAAATGTTTTATTTGTATGTTAGAAAGTGGCCTATCATGTTTATGAGAAAAATCAGGTCATTTGAACAATGAACATCTAGATAAGGCTTATTAGAAAATGTGATTATATACCCAAATGCCTGTCTCATATTTCCTCAAAATGTCACCCAGACATGACCTGCCCTATGTAAGGAAATATGAAATGACAGCCCTGGGAGGGTAGGAAATGAGAGGAAGGAGAGAGAGAGGCAGAGAAAAAGAAGGGGGGGGAGCAAGGTGTGTCTCTTTAATAACACACTAATATCAGCTACCTTCATCATGTTGTTATATGTTAACCCGTAGCCAACAGGTGGCATGTACATACATGCCATGGCTGTTTTGGACCAAAACATGCCCATTCCCGCGCCACTGGCTCATCGGACAGAGTTTGTTTTTCTCTGATAGTAGTGGCTTCATTTATATGGTAAAGATTTTAGGCAATGGCACCTATAATGAGGGTAAACCTTCAAAATTTGAATATTTTTATAAATTATAGCAAAATAAAAGCTTTTAGGTGCTAAATGTCACTCGGAAACTACCGATCGAGCCCGGTACAAACAGGGGAAACTGCCGATGCACGTCAACAATCCCGTTCTTATGTCCACTTGCCAAACATTTTTACCAGTCTGCACTGGGTTAAAAATGGTATATAAAAACTTTTTTTTAATGTTCATAAAATTATGAGGCAGCTGGTCAAAAGAGAAGTCATACTCTACTAACAAACATATCTCGTGCTTAAACGGATAACCAGTCATTTGCTTTACACTGGTTTGGTTTCTGCAGTGTTAACCCAATAATCCTGGGTAAAAAATGTGGCAAGTGGTCATCTTCCCTGATAAGACCAGAATAAAAAGATGTGCTACTTTTCTTAGTCATTTAGTCACAAAAGATAAAATTGCCTTTCACCACATCCAAGACAAAACTTCATTCCATCTGTCTTAATATATTTAAAACATAAACTAGTCTTCAAATCTGGTACTGTTCCACATGGGCAAATAAGACAAAACAAATACTCTTTTAATCTATTTTTATTTCATTAATTTATATGATATATAAAGTTTTTGTGAGTAATGCCAATATCGCAAAAGTACAGATCTTATATTAAATTTCTCATTTACTGCACCATTAAGGCATCAGGTATTTTTATCAAATTCAGGCAATAAAATGTTATGGAAAAAATTTTAAAAATGGTAAAGATATTACTTTTAACATATATGAATATAATGAAATTAATATAAAAAATTCATTGTAGAAATACTGTACATGATCATTCCCCAAGATGTATTTAGTTTCATTAACCAGGCAAAAAAATGCAACCTTAATTTTTTCTCCCTCATTTAGCATTAATTCCCTTATATAATGTACTATGAAATGATTGGTAAAAACATGCTGAAGTTATTAATTAGCAAATAATTGTATACCAACTGTTGTGTGGTCCCACTTTAAAATGCCTACAAATATGCTTTGTGGATTATGTCCTTCATATAATTTCTTATCTTTATTTCTAAAACAACAGATAGCCTGTAGTTCAATAAGGCTGCCTACCGTACATGATTTACAATGTTGACTACTTATAATCCTTTGTTTTTTCAAATTACATTTATGTCTGGAAATTGGCTATAAACCTTTGAGATAATTTTAATAATTTTTACTAGCATAAGAAAGATATTACACATCTAAAAAATGTTTAGTCTGAAAAATCATTTGTTTAGCTTTGGTTTCTCTTCCATTGCACTTTCAAGCTTCTTTCATCTCATCATCTTCAGGTTTGGTATCTTTCTCATTATTTTCCTGATTATTGCTTTTACTTGTTTCATCATTAACAACCTCTTCACTTTCTGCTACATCCTCAACCTTTGGCTCTGGTTCTTTCACTTTATCTGTACCATTTTCCCCTTGTTCTTTTTCCTGTTCCTTGTTTTTATTAGCTATTCCCACTAAATTATACTTACAATAAGGAGTAAAATACCCTGGCAAAATACTAAGGCAACACACATTTTTAATCACATCTACATTTACCACAACATCAGGTGTTTTCAAGTCTGGGGCATTTTCTGAGTTGGCCCCCTGAAGTACACTAATGAGAGACTGGGTCAGGTCTTCGCGCTTGATCAAGCTGTTGTTCCTAATCTTGGAAACTATGCAGTATGTCTTGCTTTCCTTCTCAAAGTAGGACTTGGCCAGGGTCTCAAGAGCACCCTCTATGTCCTTCTGGAATGCCTTGCACGTCTTCTGCACTGGAATCATCCTGAGAAGCTTCTTGGTACGCTGCTTTTGAGTTTCAAGGATGCTGTCCATGATCTTCATGGAGAGTTCAAGTGGGTTTTCAAGGGTTGTACTAATAAATATGCAGTTTTTGGCTGCACACTCAACCTGCTGGAACCTTCTTCTGCGTCTCTCTTTCTTATCTCCATCTTTCTGTAGCTCTGAGACATCAGCCTATCAGGTAGAATCAAAGAAATAGTTGCCAGTAATAGATTTTGTTAATGCACCCATTGGATTATGTCCTGTCAGCTGTAGTTTTTTGTGAATTTTTTAAAATGCAGATGCCTCCATAAGTGTTCAGACTCCTAGGAGTCAAAAAGTAGGACCAAGTGACTGCAGATGCCCCCCATTCCTAGAATTTGCACGAAATATTTTTTTCTAATGCTATTAATATCAATATGATGTTATTAAATACTAATAACATTAAACATAATAAAATAACAAAACAGACCCTTTTTTTAATTAAGGAAAATTATAAACAGATGAGATGCAGAATTTATAATTTACTCCTTGGCGACTAAGCAATTGCAGAGCCAATTATGTGCAAATGCAATGAATAAACTAAAATTACAGTGGATGTGGCATGTATTCTGCCATCTATAGCTATTGCTTTGAAGATATAAAAAACAAGATGAAGGAAAGAAGGAAAAGAAAAAAAAGAGGAAGAGCTGGAGCAGATGATGATGATGATGATTGGTGATGATGATTGATGATGATGATGATGATGATTGAGGAGGAGGAGGAGGAGGAGGAGGACGACGACGAACGACGACGACGACGACAACAACGACGACAATGTGATGATGACGATGACAATGTAATGATCATGATGTGGTGATGATGATGACCATGATGACAATGACAATGACAATTACAATGAGATGATGATGATGATGATGATAAGATAACAGATAACAGTGAAGATGAAAATGACAACAGGAAGAAGAAGAAGAGGAAAAAGACAAAGACAACACCAACCAGGTCACTGATGATACCAAGGAAAAAAAATTGGATCAAAAGAGAAGGGAGGAGACAGAACAGATACATCATGAAAGTACAAGAAATATACAAGAGACTGAACACATGAACAGCACATCTCTAAATAATAATCTTTTAAATGCATTACCTTAATAGCAGCATCAATATCAAGGTCATCTTCCTCACTTTCACTATCCTCTTTTTTCTTTGTTTCTTCGCTCTTTTCCTTCTCCTCTTCCTTGTTGTCTTTATTGTCACTCATTGCTTCTTTTGGTGTGTTTTGTGCTGAAATTTGTGGATAGAGATTTATATACTAATTAAATCAGTGAAAATAAAGAGCCTGACTCCGCCCTCAAAGTTTGATTGAGAGAGAGAGAGAGAGAGAGAGAGAGACAGACAGACAGACAGAGACAGAGACAGAGACAGACAGACAGACAGACAGACAGACAGACAGACAGACAGACAGACAGAGTGTGTCTGTGTGTGTGTGTCTGTGTCTGTGTCTGTATGTGTGTACATGAGAATGACATTTTATGTTTTTAAGTGTTACCGTTAGAAAACAAATTATGTTCTCGTTAACGCTATTTCTGACAACTTATCAGAAATTTCTGAACTAATGTTCCCGGCAAATCTTGATATTTGAGGAATCACTCCATGTGACTTGAGTGTGCATAGACAACCCATGAATCAATTGGGTAATTTGCCATTCGTAAATTCCACACAGAAGCTGCACAAAAAAACAAATCAGGCATAAAAACCTTACGATTTATATTCACAAATAATATAAACAAGTGATACGTATTTCACCTTAAAATAATGTGTTTTA
>NW_020870588.1:702226-709225 GCF_003789085.1 Penaeus vannamei
GTGATTTACCAGCTCCCATGTAGTATATGCTATGTATTTTCTCTTATGTATGCAGTACACACTACACAGGCCCTCTCCCCTGTGGTGTACAGAGAGAGATCACCCAATTGGCGAGGCATTATTGTCACCCACTTGGCGTGATCCTCCAGAGCAAAAGCCATCAGACTTGAGCTTGACTGATACTCTATGACAACAGACTACACAGAGAGCTCCGCCAATTTATCGTGGTTCGCCGCGACAATTGGCCAGGCCTTCTCTTGTAGTAAGTGCCCCACTACCGCTCCCTTGGAGAGCGAGGTTACAAACCTGGTCTGGACCCTCTGGTCCTGGACATAGTTTGTGGCCACGCACCAAGGGCGACTTTTCGGTGCCTAACTCTTGCCCTCTCCTTCTGACTTCCTGGTGCAGCCTGGGCCTGCGGGAAACGTCGATTTCCAACATTCGCCTGGGCTGCGGTGACGTGATCACACCCCCTTGTAGCAGGATTGGGGTGCAGAGCGTTTACCACACCAAAACTCCGAGTTCAGCCCACCCAGGGGGATCTCCTGTCCTGTGGTGCTGAAGGGTCGAGTGGTGGGAACAGAGCTTTTTTTGAGGCCCTTCTTAAGACCTCACCTTGAGAGCAGGTATAAGGATAGTCCCCGAAAGGGGACCAATCTGTTTTATACTCTCTCCATGACCACAAAATGAATCAAAACATGGCAGTCACCCTGGAGCCTTTCAAGGTTGCAGGGGGGCGAAAGAAAAACCAAAAGCAGGCCGAACGTGTCCGGCCTGCTGAACCGAGCAAGGACAAGACAGAAACACCAACCACAAAGTCTGTCCATGCACACCAGACTGAGTAAAACCTCAGAACTCCCTCAGTCAAGAAGGGGCTCTAACTGAACCAGCCAAACCAGCTGCCCCCACTTCTAAAGGCCTTAAACCCCTGCAAAAGGGAGGCGTGAAGCGACGAAGGGTGGAAACTGACTCTGAAGAAGAGGCAGAGCACATCCCAAATCGACTAACGCGGTTAAAGGTACCAAAAAACCTGAAGACTTCGACAATGCATACCAACTGGTTAGGGCATTGGAGAAGGAAAGAAACGTCACTCTCAATCCGAATCTGTAGAGATGAGGGCATGATCATTTCCCCCAAAGACAAAGCCACCATGAACTTCCTGCAGGAAACCAAGGTGCTAAAAGACGGGAGGAAAGTGTGTATTTCACCACTGACCTCCCAAGAGAAAAAGACCAAGATGGTGCTACTTGGTTTCCCACTAGGGTTCGACGTGGAGGTGATCACGTCTCTCCCACAAGTGGTGGAGGCTTCCCGCATGACCAAAGGGAAGTTTCCAACCAGGCAAGTCCTGGTTATCCTCAAGGGAGCCCCAATCACCACCCTTGATCTGGGTAACTGGGGCTCATACAAGCTCAGGACATATGTGCCAGAGCCCTTGAGGTGCTTCACGTGCCAGAAATTTGGGCATCACCAGGCCAACTGCAAGGCCAAAGCCAAATGTGGTGTATGCAGCGAGGCACACGAAACAGAAGTGTGTATCAAGGCACACAAAGATGGCCAGAAGGACACAACAGCCAAGTGTCCAAACTGTGCCAAGAAGCATCATGCCTGGAGCCTGGCTTGCTCTGTCAGGAAACAGGCAGTTATTAAAAAGCAGGAGCTAGCCAAAAAGCGTCCTGACTTTGTCCCTGCGCCCCCAGGCACCTACGTCTGGGGTCAAAACAAAAAAGAAAAGACTCCCCGACCTCCTAAGAGGAAGGAGTCGCCCCCACAGCGAAAACTGGATACCTCTAACAGAGAGGAATTCCCCAAGCTTGCTAGTGGCTAGAAAACAAAAAAGAACCAAAGGGAAAAAGGTTCAAAGACCACAGCAATGGTCCCCCCAGTAGAGGATAATCTATTCTTTGACGAGAAAGATATGACTCTCCTGTTGAGTGCTGTAGTTTCTGCAGTAGCAACAGCCTTGGGGAGGACCAGTGAGGAGGCGGAGAAAGCAGTGCAGGTCGCAATGACGGCTATGATCCAAACTGTGGCTGCTCTGAAGGGAAGGAAGCTAGAAGCCTCCAAACCGAAAACGAGCAGCGCTCCCCTCCCTAAATCCTTGGATGGCAGGCTAGCTTCGGGAGAAGCATTACGTGAAACCCCAGCTAGTCTGTCAGGACAGGCTGAAACTGTGCAGCAGAAGCCCCCACTGCAGGCCAAGTCTGTGCAGCCAAAGTCTCGTCCCTTGACCCGAGGTGGCACTTCCAACCTAGGCTCTACACCCCTCAGTAGAGCCTTAACCGCACTTGAGGAAGTTGTACAATCCTCAATCAACGAGGATCTGTATTTATCTGATGCCACCAGCACTGGGGCATCTGAAGCTGAAGCAAGTGACTCTGAGTAACCATCATGGCACACAATCTAAGCATTCTGCAGTGGAATATCTGTAGCTATAAAAGCAAGAACTCCTTTCTCCAGTCAATTGTGCAAGGAGCATTGACGTCGTCATGCTCCAGGAGACACTAACTATGGGATCGTGTGCTTCTCAGGATATCATGCCTTCACCACTCCAAACCTGATGGTGCTAGAGGCCTGATGACCCTGGTAAAAGAAGCTATCCGTGCTCCTTAATAGCTGCCGCACTGTGGAGATGGTGTTGAATCTCTTGCTGTTGAGATTCAGCTACCTGGGGCCCTATAAAAATATATAATATTTATAGCAAACCACTGTGTGAGAGCTTAGATCTGAACCAGGTCTGTGCTACTGCAGCACAAGACCGAGTGATCATAGGGGGAGACCAATGCACACATAGCTATGCTGAATCTCCGCAAAAGGCCGAACGCGGCAGGCATTCACATAGCAGAAGTGCTTGAGACGTTCCCTGAGATCGCTCTTCTCAACACCAAAGAACCAACGCATGTGAAGGGAGGGGTCCTAGACCTCACCTTTGCCACTGCAACAATGGTGGAGAGAATTCGGTGGTGTGTCGATGATACGGTTACTAGTGACCACTACGGCATAGTCACCACACTAATGGATGCAGGTCCAGCCCAAAGACCACATCACATTCCTAAACAGACAAGGCCAACTGGTTTGCCTTCCAGGAAGGCTTGGCTCGATGTCTGAAAGACAATGAACCCAACAACAATAATGAAAATGTGGATGTGCTAGAGGCAAGGCTAATCCAGGCCATAAACCAGGCAGCCTCACAAACCATCCCCAAAACTCGCCCATGGTCTAGAACTCACAAAGACGCCTGGTACTATATTGACGAGATCAAAGAGGTCAACCACAGGGTTAATATGTGCAGAAAAAACTTCCGACGGCAAAGATCTCCCGACAATCTGGCCCTGTTGAGGGAAGCTGTCGTGGATGCCAAGGAAACTGCCAACAGAGTAAGGCAGGAAAAATGGCTGGAATGGTGCCAAACTTTTGGGCACCAGACCAGCCTTACAGAGTTGTGGAAACGGGTCAGGCAAGCGACAAGCCGCCAAGCCCCGAAATGCACTCATCATGACCCACAATCAGAGGCTAACAGATTGGTGCTTGAGTTCTCAGCCAGAACAAGCACCAACAATCTGCCTCCAATAATGAGAGAAAAACAACAAAGAAAGACTTGCTCTCATAAGAGACAAGGCACTCGAAGCTGATGAAACGGATCCCTTGTTCTCTCTTAGGGAACTAAGAAAATCATACAAATCCAGTTCTGGGTCAGCATCGGGATCTGATAGGATCTCCCACCCCATCATTTCGCATTTAGGCCTTGCAGAACTTGCATTCTTGCAGGTTATCAACAAATCCTGGCAAACAGCCACGGTGCCCCAGAGCTGGAAACAAGCCACAATAGTTCCCATCCCAAAACCAAAGGAGCCTGGCAAGTACCGTCCCATCTCTCTTCTCAGCTGCCTGGGTAAAACAGCTGAGAAGATGGTACTCAACAGGCTCCGATGGAAAACGGGTCCCCCTCATGAACACCTGCACGGGTTCACAAGGGGTAAGAGCACTGCTCATAGCATTTCCACACTCTTAAAGTACAATCTGCACCTCGCCCGCCGTGGTTGTCTTCCTTGACCTGAAGAAGGTTTTTGAACTGGCTTGCCATTCAAGAGACCCTAATCCACAAAGGAGTCAAAGGCAGACTCTTGGCCTGGATAGCTATTTTAAAAAATAGGTCAGCAAATGTCAGATTTCAAGGCCACCTCTCACAGCACATGCCACTTGAAAATGGAACTCCTCAGGGAGGGGTTCTTAGTCCAGCCCTGTTTAATACCCTCATGTCCAACATACTCGACATTCACCTGCCAGAGGGATGCAAGATCATCTCTTATGCAGATGACTTGGCAATCATAGCCTCTGGCAATCACTGCCTAACTAGAGCTCAGCGTTGTCTGAACCTGGTGTCTGAAGAGTGTTGTAGGACGGGTCTAAAAATATCAGCAGCAAAATCCAAGCAATGGCTCTGACAACTAATGTCAGAAACAAAAAACTCACTATACAGGGTATGGATCTGGAATGGGTGAAGGACTAACTATACCTTGGTGTATGGATAGGACACACTCACTTTCAAAAAGGAGATCCAATACCTGCTTGACAGAACCAAGGAAAGACTGTCAGTCATGGAAGTCATGACAGGGAGACACATAGTAGCAGGACACAAAGTACTAAGATCATTCTATGTACATGCTGTCCGTCCTATTATTGACTATGCATCTGTCGCCCTCATTGCTTCCAGTACAACATTAAAAGAAAAACTGGAAACAATACAAAACGAAGCAGCCAGGATAATTCTAGGTGCACCTAAGTGGACAAAGGTCATCAACTGTAGGAGCTGGAGGTGATGAGAGCAAACGCAGGTATGCGTGTATAAGTTTACTTAGAGAAATAACAGGAGCTACGGACACCTATCTCGAATGGCGGCTGGCGCGGTAAACTACCTCTGGTGCGACTTCATGTCACCAACCAGAAGTAGCATTGAGTGTGCTGGTAAACACTCATACATCAACCTCCTCATGGAAGCTGATTACCGTCCATGGACACCAGAATTGATCTAATGCAGCACATTTCTTTTCCAAGGTCCTGCAGGCACCCAGAAACTCCTATCTAAGACAAAGAGTTCTCAGACGCCTACAACAATTACCAGTTGTTTGCGGACAATTCCTGGCTCACACATACCAGAGTTTTGATACGCTTTCAGCTAAAAGAATCATTGCTTGCCAAGGGTATGGACTTCCCTCACCCTGATTACAAAGAACCCCCGCCGTGGGTAAACGAAATGATCGAACTCTCAATTCTAAATCTCACAATGAGAAAAGATCATATTCCATGCCTAGCATAAAGGCACAAGCAACAAAGGGTCATTGATCAAATAACTCCGCCGTGGTAGTAATAACATACTACACGGACGGATCCGTGGATCCAATAAACCATACTGCAGGCGCCGGCTTATCAACAAAGGATACCACAGCGTCCATTAGGGTCACTGACAATGCCTCAACGCTTCAGGCTGAAACGGTTGCGATTATGGAAGCACTGGACACCACGCGTCCCTGAGGGGAGGACACACGTTGTCATTCACAAAGATTCAAGAGCAGCTATTGACAGCTTACAGCATAAGCATGCCCCTAGATAACATCTACCTCTAGACAAGAACAACTGCTAAACATAGCCCAAAGAATCCTTAGTCAAGGTAGAAGAATCATCATAAACTGGGTCCCAAGCCACATAGGCATACAAGGGAACGAGCTTGCTGATAAACTAGCCGAAAAAGGGCAGGGGTATGCCCCCATCCTCCATGATCGTTATAGCACATAGAGAAACATCACAAAAAATCGCTCGCTGCCAATGTGGTACTCAGATACTTCAGGCTATGAGCACACTGGCCCTTCCTCCAAAACAAAAAGAGGGTACCGAAGTTCATACTATTCAGACTAAGACTAGGTTACCAATGCGCTTGGCAAATTATTGACAATGAGACTGCGAGGTTATGCAAACAGTGCGGCGAGCCTAACGCCACCCTGTTATATTACTTGCAGAATTGTGTACACACACAATTTCTGAGGCAGGGACCACCCCACCACAGCCGCCGGCTGGTAAAAAGGTCTGCAACATGCTTACCCCGTGGAGCTGGATCGCTTGCTTGCAATCCAGCCACCGCGATAAGCATGCAGTTCAAAGAAAACATCTGAGTTAACTAGAAATAGTTAATACAGGCCGGGCCACTCCAGAGAAAAGGCCCGGGCGAAGCATGACTTCGCAAATCTAACTGAACTGAACTGAACTCTTAAGTATGTATTTCTGATGAAGACGTAATCGAAACCGGTCAAATACATCTCTTGTATTGTGAAGATATCCAGTCTCATCCATACCTTTTCTACATTTGTCAACATGGATACGTTTCATCCTTCTCACGGTATGAGTGGCGAGTGGTCTGCCCCTCCCCGGGATTTCTTCACAAGACGCAAGATCCAGTGTCAAGAATCGACGTTGTTTCCTGATGGACTGCTTGGCTGAGCAAGTATTGCCACCTTCAGCTCCGAGCCAGTTAAAATCCGGCGAGCATCTAGAAATAGTTAACACACAGGCCGGGCCACTCCAGAGAAAAGGCCGGCGAAGCATGTCTTCGCAAATCTAACTGAACTGAACTGAACTCTTATGTATGTATTTCTGATGAAGACGTAATCGAAACCGGTCAAATACATCTCTTGTATTGTGAAGATATCCAGTCTCATTCATACTTTTTCTACATTTGTCAACACGGATACGTTTCATCCTTCTCACGGATACTTTCTACTATATTTTAGTGTCTCTAAACAACCAGTGATTACACTTTTTATATGGTGTTACCACATGGAAATAAAAACTTTAATTAACCATGATCGAAGAATTTAATGAGATATTGTCAAATAAACTTGCAATAGTATCAAACACTAACTGATGTATACAAGTACCTTACAGTCATTTTCAGAAATTGCTTTATTACATTTGTTCCCTTCGTACTTGATCTGAAGGAAGTCTGTA
>NW_020870588.1:709325-721354 GCF_003789085.1 Penaeus vannamei
CCTCTGTATGACCTCCCCTCCCCCCTCTGTATGACCTCCTCCCCCTCTGTATGACCTCCCCTCCCCCTCCCTCCTCCCCCTCCCCTTGTACCTCCCCTCTCCCCTCTGTATGGCCTCCCCTTCCCCCTCTATATGTCCTCCCCTCCCCCCTCTGTATGTCCTCCCCCTCCCCCCCTCTGTATGGCCTCCCCTCCCCCCTTTGTATGGAAACAGATTAAAAGAGAAAGTAATATCAGGTCTGAAAATCGATGATTTACGGAGCACAATATCCGGTTTGTGTACTTGGGCGGCCAAGCTGGATACGTTTGGCTGGACTTTAATAGTTATACAAAGTACAATTCTTGCATTAAAAGATGAAAATAATATCCTACCACACCCGTAATGTGCGTGTGATTGTAAGATTGATTTTTTAATAGTTGGATTTTAGATGCATTGTCATCAGTTGGATTGTTTGATGGGCATTTAGATATTAAATTGTTAGATAGATTGTTAGATAATTTAATTAGATAAATCGTTAGATAGTTATATAGTTAGTCTGTTAGATAGTTGGACTGTTAGATCATTTAAATCTTAGGTAGTTAAATCGTTAGATAGTTATTTAGTTAGGCTGTTAGATTGTTAGATAGCTTGGGTTTTGGGTAGTTGGGTTGTTAAACTGGTAGATAGTTATATAGTTGGATTGTTAGATGTTTGGGTATTTAGATAGATATCTGTATAGTTGGATTATTAGATAGTTGGGTAATTAGATTTTTAGATAGTTTGTGTTGGATCGTCTAATTGTTAGATAGTTAAATCGTTAGGTAGTTATATATTTAGGCTGCTAGATTGCTAGATAGTTGAATTGTTAGATAGCTGGGTTTTTAGATAGATCGTTGAGTCGTTAGATTGTTGGATAGTTCGATAGTATGATTGTCAGATTGTTGTGTGTGTTCACAGATACATGTGTGGATTTTTGTATGTGTACATATACATAAATGAATATATATATACATATACATAGATACATTCATATATGTTACCTTATACATTATATATATCATATTATAAATATACATATATACATATTAGTACAAATATACAAACACACATGAACCCTAAAATATATATATATATATATATTATATATTATATATATATATATATATATATATATATATATATATATATTTATTTATTTTATTTAGTGTGTGTGTGGTGTGTGGTGTGTGTACATATATTTTATTTTATTATATTTATGTATATATATAATATGTATATACTCATAAATAAATAGATCAAGTAATATTGCAGCACATTACGCTTGAGGATTATAAACAATTTGTAACGGGAAAATTTAATACTGATCGGTTAAAAATCCATTTATATAAGATTTATATTTAAGAAAACAGACTGCCTAAATCTGCATTATCTAAGAGAACAATATACCATGGGACTAACAACCGAAGGCCTGAGCCTGGAGTAAAAGAAAACTTTTAATGACTGTAAATCTAAAAAAAAAAAAAAAAAAAAAAAAAAAAAAAAATGGTGACCAAAGTTTCGTCAGGAATTTTTTAAAAATCATTCTAGACTTGGCTGACCAGAGATGGAAAAGGCAGAGCGCAGAGAACAGGCGACAGAAGGAACTGGAAGAGAGAAAAGCCTCGACACGCGCTGACAGTCTGCACGAAAGGTCTCGAGGGAAGTGGAAGTCTCTCTCCTTCTCCTCCTGTCCTCTCGCCTCCTCTTCCTCTGCCACTTTCCATTTCGTATCCTATTTTTTCATTTGATATCCACTGTAATCAGCAATATGTCTATCTATATATCGATCTTTCTGCATGTGTGCATATATATCTGTATGCACGAGTGTGCATATGTGTTTGAAAGAAGAAACTGATGATTTTAGGTAAAAGGAATAATATGTTTGCACTGAAAGGAACCTCAAAAGAAGGAGCGGCAATCAGTTGCATTCTTCGTCTCCTTTGAGTCAAGCAAAACAGACAAAAAAAAAAAACAGTAATTTTGTCGGATTTACATTTGCCTCTCTTAAGTGAGTGTTATGATCAAGCTTTCATGCATGTCCTTCAGTAGACCAAATGTGTCTTCTATTTGTCTTAAAAAACATTGATAAAAAACAAACTTCTATACTACACTTTCATAGCTGGAGGATAAGGTTGGAATACGAATGTAGAAAATTAAAAGTCCATAAATTTGACCCCTAATGCGGTTATCAGTAAGGAATGAAAGCCAGAGATCTTATGAGAATACGGCCGGACGTGCAACCGGCTTGGTGTCCGTGCAAGAAGGGCATGGGCGCTGTCATGGCAAGGCAAGAACTGATCAGGAAAGGAAACAACAGGACGGGAAGGTCGTCGGGTTTCATGGCTGTCTGCCTCTTCTTGTATTTGTCGGTTTTTGTCTCGATTATCGAGCGAGGAAGGGAAAGAGAGACAGAAAAAGTGAAGGGGGAGGGAAAGGGGGCGTGGCGTATTCCCCTCACACAAAACGAAAATCAATAAATAGATGATTGAGAAAATTTTATATATAGGGTCTTTTTTTTTAGATCCATTTGTCTCGTTTCTTACTCTCAAACCTCTTTCGGTTGACAACTTTGACGATGTTGAGAAAAGTAATGATAATAATAAAAAAAAATAATAATAACAATTACTATAATGAAAAAGAGACAATAAAAAAAAAAAAACAGCGAAACACTTCTTAAACAGCAACTAATTACGGAAAGAACCTAAATGATCGGGTTCCATATCAAAAGACAACAGACCTATTCATAGAAGGGAAAGAGGCTTCAGAAATCTACTTCACAGAACCTTAGAAAATAAGCCTAAAAATGACAGAAATGCAAGATAACAATCTCTGGATCCCTCGCGTGACGAAATTATATTGTTATGTTCTTCCTAAGCCTTTACCTCACTGAGGACTTTCAACTTTACTGCTATTTCTATTACTATTTTTGTTATTCACTGCTATTTCTATCATTACTATTTTTGTTATTAACACCATCAGCAACAGCAGCAGCAGCACCGGCGACATTATAAATGTTATTATCATTAATCTTGTATGAAAATTGCTATTTTTTTAAGCACAATGCGTTTATTTTTTGTTCTGACATTAGCTACTTGTAAGAAATATGATGCTTGTCTTTACCTCATGTATACTCAAGGTATTTCGTTTTGCTGGGAAGAGGAATCGTCATCTGAAAGGAACCAGATGCATGAAGGTTTGGTCTTTGCTAAATGTTTAGAAGTAAAATTTGCTAATTAGTGTTGTACCTGGATTTATCAAAAAGCTGGTCTATCTGAGACCAAGATGTCAAAGGATTGTATTTTTGTGCTGCATTCTTTATATTTATAGATGATCTAATTGTATTTTTCATTGAAGATATTATATTTTGAATAATGATGATTTCAGTTTGAACTGGATTGTATTGGACTTCTTTATAGCTGGCGACGAGCACGCGACCTGGAGCCTCTGGCCGCCACTTGCGCCGAGGAACGGGAGCCCTCTTCACTTTCTAGCTGCTCGTCAGTTTGATTCCTTAGTTCCACTTGGGATGTGGCAGGTTACATACATAATTTAGTGTGTTTTAGAATAAATATAAGAGGGTGTGATGCATTATTATGATTACTTTTACTCTGTATTATGATCGTCTTTATTTGCATGTTCATAATTTTCATTCATCTAATTCATTTTTTTTTTATATATATATTTTGGGTTTTAAGATTTATTGAAAATATAACTTAAATACATGAGAATTTGCGTTTTGAAATACCGTAAAGAGGTTTCCTTCCGTTAACTCGCGTCATGGCTCCGCGGCGGCTGTAGAAATGTGGTCTTTCAAAGCGACATGATTTTTTTGCGTTTTATTCATGCTTCTGTTGCTGTTTCATGTAGTGTCTCGCCTGTATTTCAAATACTTATCCAATCTCTGCCGTTTTAGTTGCTCTGTTCATTATCACAAACGCTTTTGTTGCTGCGATCCCACCATTATCGTTATCTTTATCGTCACTGTTATTTCTGGAGAGAGAGAAACGAGTCCTTGAAGGATCTGCAAAGAAGCCGAAGAGAAAATCGTAAGAGCCTGAAGATGAAGGATTTTTTTCTTTCTTTCTTTTCTTTTCTTTTCTTCTTTGTTTAAATATCAATTGTGCATTACCCTGTGGAAATGGAACTTCACTTCATCCATCCAGTCCACCGCGCTTTCCCCATAATCTGGAAGACAAATCAAGATTTTAAAATCCTAGTTTCTTGTGCTGGTAAATAATTTGCAAGTCATCTTGTTGCACTGCAAGCGGTCGCTGTTCCATGGATCCCAATTTGCGTTTCATTTCGATTTTATATATTTATTCTTATTCTGGAACGCATTGCATGTTGGTGACCTGGAAAAAAAAAAAAAAAAAAAAAAAAAAAAAAAAAAAAAAAAAAAAAAATTATATATATATATATATATATATATATATATTATATATATATATATATATATATATATATATATTATATATATATATATAAAACACACTTATAAATGTGTGTGTGTGTAAATCTTGCATTTTCTTATCCATATATGTATATATATTTTTTAGTTAGATAAGGAAATCAGGGAAATGGAATAAGATGTTCTCACGAAACAATAAAAATAATGTGGGTTTAACAACAACAAATGTGTTCGGTGTAATAGCAGTTATGTTTAATGTTTTATCAATTTTCATTATGAAAGAAATTTGGAATACAGAGTTGCGGAGGAAGAGGACCAGGCACAGACAGACACACAGACACACAGACAGGCAGACAGACAGGCAGACAGACAGACAGGCAGACAGACAGACAGGCAGGCAGACAGACAGGCAGACAGACAGACAGGCAGACAAACAGACAGGTAGACAGACAGACAGGCAGACAGACAGGCAGACAGACAGACAGACAGGCAGACAGACAGACAGACAGACGGGCAAACATACAGTTTTTTCGCTCGGGTTTTTTCTTTATCTTTATCCTTTGGCGTCAGATTCAAAACGAATTTATTGATAACTTATTTTTATGAACACAATCGTTTATATTGTGATGTTTTGGTTTCAGTGGTTGTGAGTTGCCGTCCCTGTCAATATATATTTACGTTTATCTAATTTATGTGGTATTTTTCTCTCAATTACTCATTTTTTATGTATATGTTGTTTTTCCAAAAGCAAGGAACGATGATTATATTGTTAGTGTTCTTCTTAACCCCTTGCCTCAGCTGATTTCCATATATTCATTATTGTTATTATTGTCATTCCTGTTATTGTTATAAGCTGATTGACAAGCGACAATCGGTCGTGCCAAAATCATTTGCAGTTACTGTCATGTTTTGCTGTTGTTGCTGTTTGTTTTTGTTTTAAAACTAGCTTATAATATTTCCATTGTTGAGAAACATTTTGATTATTGCCATTTTCTTTCAGATAAGAATTAATAGTCTCTTTCTATATATAGATATATGAATATTTAATTTTCTCGTTCTCTTTATCGGTTTCTGTATCTCTCTTTCTCTCTCTCTCTCTCTACCCGTGTGTGCCTCTCCCTCTTTGCTTACGATGAATAAGGTATAGTGTTGAAGAAGAAACTTATATGGACTAGATTTTATTTCATCCGGTGGGAATACTGTTCACTTTTTTCCAGTATCATTGTGTCATTTTCAGCAAAATGAATCTGTCTGGGAGTGTTTCTCTCTTTAATCCCTCTTTCTCTACATCTATTGTTCTTTCCACTTCCCTCTCCCTCTCTCTGTCTGTCTCTCTCTTTCACTTCCCATCTCTTACTGATGTTATCGCCATATTTAGAATCTATTCGTTGGCATTAGTTCTTACTGTGATGCATTTGTTGGGCGTCTTAACCTTCACTTGATATGCTTGTTGCTTATTCACTTATATTTTCACGATTATGATTATCTTCCAATTTATGTCACCATGCAAGTATTAAAGTACTTTTGAGCTCAAGGTCCAGAATAGTCAACGTCAACTGATAAATGCATGGGAGAGAGGTGTGTGTGTGGGGGGGATTCAATGCTATTGTTATCAGTGATGTATGCATATTCTTTATCATTGCTGATTTTATTACTTTTGTTGCTATAATAACAGATTCATAATTTAAAACCATTGCATAACTCTTCATCTTTATATTATCATCTTTGTTACTTTTGCCTTACTATTAGAATCATTATCATCATCAACTTTGTGATTTCTTTATCGGTATCAATATCATTATCATTACTATATTTTTAATCATTAGGTGTAGTATTAGTGGCATTTGTTTATCGCCATAACAGTCATTCTCATTATAAAACCACATGGGGGGGGGGAATAACCTAATCCGAGAAAGCCTGCTTCCAGTATCTTCATTATACAAATTTACGGGAAGGAATAGACTATCAAAGGAAAAGAGATGAATAGACAAATAAACAAACACTTATAAGATATATAACCCCTCTCCCCCCCAAAAAAAAAAAATCTGTTTGATTATTTCTTCATATTTCTTTTCAAGTCTCTGTGGTCGTGAGGCCCACTTCATATACCACCAAAAAAACGAAAAGTGTCCTAGCTATTTTGCTCCTTAGGAACAAATCTGCTCAAGACAGTTCTGTTTTTTTCAGCATACATTAAAAATATATCGTTTTAACTATTGTCTGAAAATTTCAATGAACTATATCCACGAGAACATGTATTTAATTGCGTTTTAATTATGCCATTTTTCACACTTCTGTCTTGCCGGGCTGATGACGTTATCGGGTGGCAAGGGCGCGCCTCGTGGCCATTCGAGTAACCCTGTGAATGAGGGATAAAACTTGCCATTTCATTGGCTTTGTGTGCGGGCGTTTCAAAATTCTAGCCAATGAAGTTTGTTTTTTCTAATTGTATGGGCATGTGACACATGCCCAAACTGTAGGTCCTGTTTGATTTAATGATTTAATGAATTCTGTCTGAAATTCCACTCAAATAGCTCTTTTGGTTTGCAAGATATTGTTCATCAAAAATGGCTACAGTAGCAAATTGCGTAAAAGTTGGCGTAGCATTTTTTGGGGCCTTCCTAATTACCAAATTAATAATTCTGCAAAAACAGGCCTGAAATGTGTTTTTTAACACCCACAAAGCATTTCTATCAAAAATCGAACCATTTTCTTGAATTTTTCTGATTATGGGTTTGTACACTGGATTGTGAGAGAGTAAGAGAGAGAGAGAGAGAGAGAGAGAGGGGGGGGATGTATGTACGTATGTGTAATGTATGGATGTATATTCTATTCTGTCCGTATAATGAATATTCATTGGGCCGAGCCTCGTATAATTCTAACAAACGGGATGGTTTCATTATCATTTCTAGAACATTGTTGTTTTTATCATTATCATTTTTATCATTAGTATTGTAATTATTGTCATTGTCTTTGTTATTATCATTTTAATCACCATTATTACCATGAATTTCATCATTATGATAAGAAGTCATCGTTTGAACCTACTGGTGTGTTGTTTACGGGATGTAGGCCTATGAATGGTGGCGACTTCTTAAATATGATTCATAACAGTAGGTCATATCATGCTTCGCATACTTTTCAATATATATACTACGAAATAAAGTTCAGGAAAGCTTTATTTGCTTTTGTCATATTATAATGACTTTGTCTTTACGCAATTACGTTTTTTAGTGTGTATGTGTATTTACTTTCTTTATTTTAGCATCATGCTTATGACAGAAATGTCAAGCGAGTCTAGTGCAGATGCTGTTATATTGTATTTTGTTGTTTTTATACGAATTTTACATAAATCGGATTAAATATTTATTTCTATGGGTGTTAAACGCGTCTTTTCAGTACATATCCTTTCAGTAAAAAAATGGAGACGTATTGTGTGTGTGTGTGTGTGTGTGTGTGTGTGTGTGTGTGTGTGTGTGTGTGTGTGTGTGTGTGTGTGTGTGTGTGTGTGTGTGTGTGTGTGCGTGCGTGTGTGTGTGTGAAAGAGAAAGAGAGAGGGAGAATCCACAACTCTCATTTTCTCTACTCTCTATCTATCTGTGTCTTTGTGCCTCTAATGTAACGTGTATTTTACTGGCAAAGAATACTCGCAATGCAATGTGTTCTTGTTGCTAACGACCCGTGTGCAACAGCGGTTGACTGACAAGCGACACCCATTCGTGTCAATATTGATCGCCGTTGCCGTAAAAATTCGTTTTAGTTGTAAAAAAAGAAAGAAAATTATACGAACTTAATCCGACTATATTCACTTTTATTTTGAATCTATATGTCTGTCTGTCTCTCTCCTCCCCTCTATTTTTTTCTCTCCATCGTCACCTCTCCCTCTCTTTCTCTATTTATCTACTCTCTCTTCCCACCTCCCACCCACATACAAACATACACACATATATACATGTGTGTGTGTATGTGTGCGTATATATATATATATATATATATATATATATATATATATATATATATATATATATATATAACACATATATATTTACATGTATAGAAAGAAACACATATATGCATATCCCCTCGAGAGGGGGATTGAAACGAACACCTCCAAAGTATAGTCGTAAAAGGCGTCTGTGAGGACCCTGTGTGTGTGTGTGTCTGTGTGATTGCTATGAATTGAATTGCATTTGTAGGACGATTCTCTTATACCAACATACAAATATTAAAATCATTATAAACGGAAGGTAAAAAAGAGCCAAGGTAACGGATACAAGAATGAATAGCGTTTCTCGACAAATGCAAACAACAGAGACGAAACGTTTCCCATTCAGCAGGGAATGCAAAGGTAAATGCGCCAACGGACCAATTTCTTACCGGATTTTATTAGTCCGCTTCTACATAATCTGAAGGAACTAATGTCCGTAACAAACACAAACGGCCTGTTTGATCAAATTGCGCGAGCCTGACCCACTGAATACACGATCATATGCACAGATGGAATTGCATATTTGTCTATCTGATAGATATATATTCATTTATATATCTGTCCGTCAGATGTCTAGACTGATGATAGGCCTTTATTGGTGTATACATGCATGTCCGTATAATGAGTATTGCGTCGGAACTCGCGCAGTTTGACGAACAGCCGGAAGCCACAAGAAGGTACGTAAACTTTTGTTTTGATTTTGTTTTGCTGCTGTGGGCGGAGTAATAGTGGATATAATCGTCTTTATTCGTAGGCTTTCTATATACAGAGAAACGTAGGCCGTCATCATCCCGATGAATCAGAGTGTCCAGGAAAGGTAACTTCTGATCCACTTCCTCCTCCACGGTGAACTGGATTTTCCCGTGGACGGAGTTTAGTCGCGTCAGCATACGGTGTAAACACGACCTTTCCTGGACACTCTGATTCATCGGGATGATGACGGCCTACGTTTCTCTGTATATAGAAAGCCTACGAATAAAGACGATTATATCCATTATTACTCCGCCCACAGCAGCAAAACAAAATCTGGGGTTGTAATTGGCTTCTTTCTCCGGGCACTGAGGATCTGCAGCCCTGAGTTTCTTGAGACTGAGGTTACATATGTAATTAATTCTTTTATGCAACATAAGTACCCAAAAGGTCTCCTGCTAACATCAGAAAGAAAGCGAGAACATACTTGCAAGATCAACCCCAGTGACATCCTCTGACTTCCTCATACTGCCTCCATGTAACGTTTCCCAGGCGATCAGCAAATACTTTGGAAAAACAGTAAAAATCGCCAGCACATCCGGGGAAAAGATACACGATATGATACGAGACAGGAAGCAGTTGAAAAGCAACCCCAACAGTGCAGTATATCGCATACCCTGCAGCGGTTGCGATAAGGCCTATTTTGGTGAAACAGGAAGAGGCTTCAACACCAGGATCATCGAACATCGAGCGACGTCCGTCACCACAGGACTTCCAATGCCATGGTAGTTCATGTAGATGAAGCTGGACATCTACCGAACTGGAAGGAAGCCGAAGTAATCCATGAAGGATTGAGTAAACAGAAAAGGAAGGTCATGGAAGCTGCATACATCGCGACAGAAAAGAATATGAATACCGCATCAGGCAGGCTTAAAGTATCCAAGGTCGCAGCTGCAATTATGCGCATAACGAGTGCGAGGTCACAGTCGTCAGGTGATTTACCAGCTCCCATGTAGTATATATATGCTATGTTTTTCCTCTTATGTATGTATTTCTGATGAAGACGTAATCGAAACCGGTCAAATACATCTCTTGTATTGGGAAGATATCCAGTCTCATTCATACCTTTTCTACATTTGTCAACATGGATACGTTTCATCCTTCTCACGGTATGAGTGGCGAGTGGTCTGCCCCTCCCCGGGATTTCTTTACAAGACGCAAGATCCAGAGTGTCAAGAATCGACGTTGTTTCCTGATGGACTGCTTAGCTGAGCAAGTATTGCCACCTTCAGCTCCGAGCCAGTTAAAATCCGGCGAGTATCCGTTCCCTGATAGTGCTCGGGCCTTCCTTGTGGAGGCCATTAGGACCCTGCAACATCGACTCTACGAACTCCGGAACGAGCTCGAGGGCGAACACCTACCTCATGGGCTGGTCCTCCAACTACAACAGGAAGATCAAGTTCAACGAGCCAAACATAAGGAGAAATTACACCGCATATGTAGCACGAGTAGATGGTCGAAAGCTGGACGAAGTGATCTTCTTAGAAACATGTCCTCCAAACGTCTCACCCGCACCGAAAAGGAAGCTCTCTCCCTTGGACTCAAGTTCAGCACCGGGAAGGACAGCAAAGACTTATTGACTAATGTTGTCTCGAACCACCGCTGGACCGATACTGACATCGACAAAGGGTTTCATCCTAGGGGATTACTGCTTGCTGTATGGCCGATTCGTCTTCGCGACCCCCGGCGATCCCTCGCAGATATGTCACCGCGTTGAAGGGCCTCCGCGACGACGAGACCATCGTCAACACCCAGGCTGACAAAGGTGGGGTTATTGTTGTATGGACAGACTGACTATATACACAAAATGAACATTTTACTTTCCGATGCTCTCTGTTTACAGGAAAAGTCGAAGGGCGATGGGATGATGGAAGCTGCCAGATTCAAGAAGAAGGCGAGGGATCTACTCCTGCGGTCGGCTAAGGGGAAAGGCTTGCTTCACCTGCTGGAGGAGGCCCCCGCAACCCGTCCATGAGAGGTCTCCCGAAGGTGCACAAGCCAGGTGTACCGATGAGACCCATCACTTCTGGCATTGGCAGCGCTCCCCATCGTCTGGCGAAGTGTTTGGCGAAACCCTCTCCCGCCATGGGAGTCATCAGTGATCCCAGCCTCAAGAACTCTGGGGACCTCATCAGACGTCTTCAGAGTTTTGTTTATAAAAATAAGAAGATGGCTAGTTTTGATGTTAAATCCCTTTTTACGAATGTACCCACAGATGGAGCAATCCGGGCAGTCGAGAGGGTAAACAGGTTCCATGGCAGATGACGAACTTCGCTGCCTAAGCACACTTCATAGCCTCGTGAAGTTGTGTGTGGACTTCGGATTCTTCGAGTTCCGCAGGGAAAGAGTACAGCAAATCAGCGGTCTTGCCATGGGCTCCCCTCTGAGCGCGGGTCCCTGGCTGCCTGCGTCATGGAGACATTAGAAAGGGACCACTACAAGGATAATAATCGGCAGGCATTCGACGTGGCTCCGTTACGTAGATGATGTCCTCGTCATCGTCCCCAGAAGGGTCGTGTTTTACACCGTATGCTGACGCGACTAAACTCCGTCCACGGGAAAATCCAGTTCACCGTGGAGGAGGAAGTGGATCAGAAGTTACCTTTCCTGGACACTCTGATTCATCGGGATGATGACGGCCACGTTTTCTCTGTATATAGAAAGCTACGAATAAAGACGATTAATATCCATTATTAACTCCGCCCACAGCAGCAAAACAAATCTGGGGTTGTAATTGGCTTTCTTTCTCCGCGGGCACTGAGGATCTGCAGCCCTGAGTTTCTTGAGACTGAGGTTACATATGTAATTAATTCTTTTATGCAACATATACCCAAAAGTTCCTGCTAAACCTCAGAAAGGAAGCGG
>NW_020870588.1:721454-738954 GCF_003789085.1 Penaeus vannamei
AGGTGGTGTGATATTAATGATAAGAAACGTGCAATAAGTTTTTTGGAATTATTTTAATGAGATCAACGTTTAGAGTAGCGGTTTAGAGTAGCTCTTATTTCTATATTATTTTAATTTCTTTTTTTGGGGGGTGGATGCAAGAAATAGAAGGCGGAATTTGTAAACCAGTGCTCAGCTCAAATTCGTTCTCTCTCTCTCTCTCTCTCTCTCTCTCTCTCTCTCTCTCTTCTCTCTCTCTTTCTTTCTCTTTCTTTCTTTCTTTCTTTCTTTCTTTCTTTTCTTTCTTTCTTTCTTTTCTTTCTTTCTTTCTTTCTTTCTTTCTTTCTTTCTTTCTTTCTTTTTCTTTTTCTTTCTCTCTCTCTCTCTCTTTTTTTTCTTTTTCTTTTTCTCTTTCTCTCTCTCTTTCTTTCTCTTTCTTTCTCTTTTCTCACTCTCTCCCTCCCTTTCTCTCTTTTCGCAAAATATCTCCTTTTCCCGCAATAAGCCCACTGCGCAGCGTTCCTCGGGTCGGGATCCCAGGTGGGGGGCGGGCGCTCTCGGCCACGTGACCTTGAACCCGGGATGGCAGGGTTCCAATGGGGCGGGGAAACTGCAAGGAACAGTAGTAATACACACATGTACACACAAAAAACGCACACTCCTATACACCAGCATGTACGTATGTGCAAGAACACACAGTGGCATAAATGCAAACTCAGTAGGAAGAGGAAATGGCTACAGAGAAAAGAAGGAGGGGGAGGAAGAGAAGGAGAGAAGGAGGAGGAGAAGGGGAGTGGAGAGAGGAAGGAGGAGAAGGGAGGGGAGAGGAAGAGGGAAGGGAGGAGAGGAAGAAGGAGGAGGAGTGGAGTAAGGAGGTGGAGGGCTACGAGTAAGAGTAGGAGGGGAGGAGGGAAAGGTTGAGGAGGACGAAGAAGGAAAAGGTGTGAAGAAGGAAGGAGGGAAGAGGAAAGAAAAGGGAGGAGAAGAAAAGATGAAGGGAGGAGGAGGAGGAGGAGGAGAAGCAAAGGAAGAGAGGGGAGGAGGAAGAAAAGCCGAACAATAAAAGGATAACAACAAACCATCCGTGCACAGTCATCATTGACCAACGCTGCAACCCCTTGACTTCTGGAGTGCCAAAGAATCCCATCTTTAAAAAAAAAGAAATCAAGAAAAATCAAACATACCACCTTTGAAAAAAAAAAATAAATAAAATAAAAACCTCCGCTTCGTTATTTCTACGAAAACAAAAACACCCGAGAAATTGGTGCCGCGCCGTCCCGAAGACCGGAGGCTCCGTTAAGGGCCCGCCGCCAGCTGATCTGCAATTGCGAAGGAGTTGAAACGCAGCGTTGCGGAGACGGAGGCCACGTGAACCCCAATTTCAACGCAGATACAGCGAAGCGACATACCGCCCTAGTTACAAAAACAAACCTACGTAGTGGCATAACGCTCTCTGTCTATTTATAGAAGACATATCTTAGCGCTGTGCATTTCAAGACAATCTAAGTAGAGGTATCACGCACCAGTTACTGTGGAAGAACCAATACTTGCCCTTCAAGACAATATCCGCAGTGGTATCATGAACTACCAAATAGGGACGACCAATACCTGCATTTCTAATTCACTTACATAATTTTACTCCTTGGTATGGAGGACCACTACTTACAACGAACGCCCTTTCTATAAAGGCCACAAACGCCATCACTTATATTTCTAGAGAGACAACGTAATAGAATAATGTCTAAGTGCATAACTATCCCTTGAAAATCAGAACAGTTAAGAGTTTTTTTTTCTAAACATGTAATGGCATTGAAATTCGGACTATTGTTCGGCGAAGGAAATGATCAGAGAAAGAAAGAATCAGAAAAGGGAAGAAGGACAAGGAAAATGGTGAATGGGTGAGAGCGCCAGTGAATAAAAGGAACAAAAAATAGAAAGAAAAAGATCGTGAGGGTCAGTGAGAGACAGAGAGAGAAGAAAAAAGGAAAAAGATAAGAACAGAAGATAATCAACTGACAGACAGAAAGAGAGAGAGAGAGAGAGAGAGAGAGAGAGAGAGAGAGAGAGAGAGAGAGAGAGAGAGAGAGAGAGAGAAAGAAAGAAAGAAAGAAAGAAAGAAAGAAAGAAAGAAAGAAAGAAAGAAAGAAAGAGAGAGAGAGAAACGAAAATGAAAGCCAGACACCGACACAAGAACCAACGGGAGGAGCAAAGAAAAGCGCAAGCAAAACGGCTTCGAACGCACAGGGCCAAGAGGGCAGCGCCGTCGCCACGCCCTCCGCCTCAGCCACCATCTGGCGAGGGGCGCCCAGCTGGTGCAGCCACGTAACGCCAGCTGTTTAAGGGGGGGCGGGGAGAGGGCAGGGGCATCGCGCGCTTCCTTTTTTGGCAATCCTCGCTCTCTGTCGTCGTGTTATGTCCTGTTTTTTTTTTTTTTTATTCTCCGTTTTCTACTTCATTGTGTTTTATCCTCTTCCTCTTTCTCTTCGCATTCCAGGCAAGCAAGTCTTCTCCAACTTATACTGTTACTTACTTCCACTTTCCTTTTTCCCTCGCGACTCACTTCCTTTTCCTTCTTCTTCTTCTTCTTCTTCTTCTTCTTCTCCTCCTCCTCCACCACCACCACCTTTTGCTTCTCCTCCTCCTCCTTCCCATTCTTTTTCTCTTCCCTTTTCTTTAGCTTCCTCAATTCTCCCAACAATCAGCGCCTGCAACTCGAGGTCTTTCCCTCAACCCCCTCCCCTCCCCCCTCCCCCGCCCTTCCCTTTGGAAAAGCAAAATACACGTTTACCAACCCTCCCTCCCCCCTACCAACGACCCTCACTCTAACCCCAACTCCCACCTTCTCCAACCCCACCTTACTCCAACCTCCAACCTTTCCCAAACCACCTAAACTAGTCCATACCAGTCCCCTAACACCGGCCTGTCTCGCCCCCACACCCAACTCCACCTCAGCCTCCAACCCTCTCCCAAGCCACGCCCCCAACTCCTTGCCCTCAACCCCAATCCTCCTTTAGCGTCCTCACCCCAATATCCTCCCTTATCCCTCCCTACAAGGCCACCCCTTACTCCCTTCAACCCTCACACCCTCCCCTCAACCTCAACACCCGACCCCACCGATTCCCTCCCGACAAGGCCACCCCTTACCCCCTCCCATCAACCCCAACCCACCCCTACCCCCTCCCATCAACCCCCAACCTCCTCCGACGCCCAACTCTTCCTTCCACTCGCCACTCGCTCAAAACCCCGGCCTCCAACCCCAGGTTCACGAAGGAACGAAAGAACGGAGGAGCGAAGGAACGGAGAAACAGGGAAACGAAGGGACGAAGGAAGGAACGAACGAAGGAACGGAGGAACAAAGAACGAAGAAACGAAGGAACGGAGGAACAAGGGAACAATAAACTTAGGAACGGATGAACGAAGAAACAAAGAACGAAGGAACAAAGAACAGAGGAACGAAGGAACAAAAAAAACGGAGGAACGAAGGAACGAGGGAACAAAAGACGGAGGAACAGAGAAAGAAGGAACGAAGGAACGGAGGAACAGAGAAACGGAGGAACAAAGAACAGGAACGAAGAGGAACGAAGAAACAAAGAACGAAGAAACGAAGGAACAAAAAAAACGGAGGAACGAGGAAACAAAAGACGGAGGAACGAAGAACGAAGGAATGAACTCGCTTGAATACGAGTTATCCGGCGCGCGTAATACCAGTCGAGGAGGCGAGCAGGTACCGCTGCAATTTGTAAATTATCATTCTTTTTTTTTTCTTTTTTCCTCCTTTTTCTCGGCGATAATAGCCCGCGAAGACCGCCACGGCGCCAACTGGGAATCGCAACCAACTTTAATGGGACGATTTTCAGTCCCTCAAGTCTTTCATATCGGCAAAATGTCTTTCCAATCCTCAGATTTATCCCCTTTCCCCGCTTCCGTACTTACGCCCTTCCCCTTTCTCTTCTAAAGATCTTTTAATCATCATCGTTACTCTTAATTTCCCCTGACATTTATCTCATCTAAAGTATCTGAACTTGAAATTAATGGAGTGAGTAATGTCGCTGCTGCACATGATCATCTTTTTATTATCTTCAGCAATATATACCATCTTCAGCAATATATATCCACATAATTATCTTTTTATTATCTTCACTCTATCTATCTAATCTGCACGGGACTACGACTCGTCTGGGACACGTTTGCTGCTCATCCGCTTCGTTTATTTCTATTTTGTTTATGTGGACACCCAGATCCCAAAGAATAAACTGAAGCCCACTATGAACGCGCAACTCACACAGACACAGACACAGACACAACACACACACACACACACACACACACACACAAAACACACACGCACAAAACACACACGCACAAAAAAAAACACGCACAAAACCATCACATCCTCCACAAAAGTCTAAACAAAATCTCCAAAAAGCAGCGCGGGCGAGGACCAGGATCGCCCAGCCGCCGCCGCACGTCCAACAACAACATAAGCAACATAATGGCAAGAAGTTCAACAACATAAACAATAGTCCAGCACCACGTGTCGCGGCCTGTCAACGATACCCCAACATCACCCCTCCTCCTCCCCTCCCTTCCCCGCTCCCCTGACCTTCCCCTTCTCTACACTCCCCTGACCCTCCCCTTCTCCGCACTCCCCCCCTTTCCTCCCCCACTCATCTGAGCCTCCACTCCTCCTACCACACCCCCTCTCCCCTCCCCCTTCCCCTTCCCTTCCCCCTCATCTGACCCCCCCCCCCTCATCTGACCTCCCTTCCCTTCACCCCTCCCCTTCCCCCTCTCCCTTCCCCCCTCATCTGCTCCCCTTCCTTCCCCCTCATCTGACCTCCCCTTCCCCTCCCCGCCCCCTCCCTCGCAAGTCTCTGCTCCACGGGCTGCTCGTAAGTACCAATTCAGGCTGATCACTGACGAAATTATCACGTTAAGGGGGGCGTGAAACAGGATACTCGCGCCCACGCCCACGCCTCCGCATGCCCCTCCGGTGTGCTTGCGTGGGCGGGTGGGGGAGGGTGTTAAGCCATAGGGATATAGGTCAGGATATTTTATTTGCAATGGGATAAACACTGCATGTGTACGTGTCCACGCTGCAGAACATATCCGTAAAGATTTATAATGCAGGGTAATTCTACACACTAAACATTACAAAGTGTTAGCTTTTATAAACGTTTTAGGATATATTTTAAGATGTGCCTTTTTGTGCACATGTATAAACAATCAAATAGAGCAAACGACCAAATAAACAAACAAAATTAAAAAAAACAGCTGACTCAAAACAAACTAAACACGACTCACGTGTACAAACCGATACGATGAAACGCTATCACACCGTCCCGTGCACATTGCGACATCGTTTCACTATATTTCAGGAAGTCCAGTCCTCTTCCCTCCGAAGAATAAAACCAAATAAAAACATTTAAATAAAATACAGCTAAATTCAAGTGGAAGAACGCAGCCAAATCAAAAAGAAAAAGAGGGATAGAGAAAAAGAAAATACTTGTAACCCCGAAAAGAACAACGGAATTTGTCCACGGTGATCCTGCGGGGAAGGAATACGAGCAGGCGAGGATGCCCAAAAGAGGAGTTATTTCCATAAATACCAGACAAAGATGAAGGACTCGATGATAAGAGGAAAGAAAATCATGTATATACATATATCTATACTATACGCACGCACACACACACAGCACAACACCGCACGCACGCACGCACGCACGCACACACACACACACACACACACACACACACACACACACACACACACCACACACACACACAACACAACACAAAAAAAAAGTAGACCTATATATCTACACGGCTGCCCAACACCCTCGTGAATGAACACCTTTCCGAATGCTCACACACCCTTCATGAATGAACGGAAAGAAAGCCAGCGCGGTTTAAAACCCCATCCTCTCTCACCCACGAAGGCGCACGAAGGCGAGAGCGCTCCGAGCCAGACGGAACGAACAAGCAACACCCGTGACCTTGGGGGGAGCGGAGGCACTGACCCAGGTCATGCAAGTCTGACGAGTCCGGCGCGCAAAAAGTAGAGCCTAAAAAGCGAGTCCTACCGGATGCGGCGGACCCTCGGGGGGAGGGGGGGGGGGCAGGAAAGGAGGTGAAGAGAGAAAGAAAACCGATAAAGAAGGGAGGAATTGCAAAAAATACTGATAAATGCGCCTAAATAAAACAAGAAGAGTGAGAAATGGAGGGAGCAATGTCTACTTCTTTGGGATGAAAACTATTTTACCCGGAGGAAGAAGAAGAAGAAGAAGGAGAAGGAGAAGGAGAGGATGAAAAAGAAGGAGAAGAAGAAGAGGTGGAGGAGGAGGAGGAAGAGGAAAGGGAAAAAAAAGGGTGAAGAGTAGGTGAAGGATGAGGAGAAGAAAGAATAAAGGGAAACAGGGGAGATAGAGAGAACGGGAAGGATAAAAAAAGGAAAACGGGAAAGGGAAGAAGAGGGAGAAGACACGAAGGAGGAAGAGAAAGAGATCGAAAAAGACGCGGTAGGGAGGAGGCCGATAAGGAAGATGCGGGAGGAGGAGCAGGTAACAAAGCCAAGACGTAAAACAGCGGGCGATCGACGCAAAAGATCCCTCCTTTACAGCCAACCGAGAAAGTAAACAATCCCATCTACAAAAAAATATAAATATACTTATACAACCCACATTCGTCCCGAACAACCCGCACGCGACTCCCAAACCCGCGACCATTTCTTGCATAAGATCTTCACCCCGCCTGGCAATATGGCGGCGCGCCCTCGTGCAATAACAACACCGGCCGTCCTTCGATGTCCTTGGCGGCCACAAGCACACAGACCTGCTTGCCTGCCCTACCTGCCCGCCCGCCCGCGCGCCGCCCGCCACACCTCTTGTTCTCGCGCCCGAGTCTGGCTCCCTGGCCGACTCGCAGGATAAGGGGGGAGGGGGGTTGTGGGCCGCCGGAAGTGGCCAAAGCGTCATGCAAAGGGTACCGGTTCGCCGAGACGGGGGCGCCGACGAGGCCAGGTTATTGATGAGGTCAGGTTATTGACGTCCTCACACACTGACGAGACCGGGATACCGATAAGGTTGGATAAGCGTGAAATAAAAGGATATTGGTGAGATCAGAGTATTGACGACAACGGGTCGCCTACGAGGTCAGGTCACTGACGGAAACCCCGTTATTGGAGAGACTAGGTAACTAACGACGCCAGGCGATTGACGAGGAAAAAAAATACTGACGAGACCAAGCCACTGAGGAGACCGGGTCCCCAACGAGGAAAAGGCCGTCGAAATGACCGGGCTGGCAACGCGACGGTTCAGCGTGAAAAGGAATCACCCCCCCCCACAGACGCATCACGCATGAATGGACGGGGTGGGGGTGTGGGGGGGATGATGACGCTGCGCATGACCTCGTCCCTTTAACCCAATGACTGCATGACACGGGGATGGCGGGGAGAGAAGAGGGGGGGGAGAGAGAGAGAGAGAGAGAGAGAGAGAGAGAGAGAGAGAGAGAGAGAGAAGAGAGAGAGCAGCAGCCATTTTTTACTTTAATTCCCTTAAAGCTCCTAACCCGCGAAGGACATCCTAATCTCGTCCTCTGGTCTCCCCAACCGGATAAAAAAAACCCGGTCCGGTTACTGATCACATGCAACCCCGCGGTCGACGTCCAACACCCCTCCCACCCATCCCCTCCCCCTCCCCTCTCCTCCTCCTCCTCCTCCTCTCCCTCTCCTCCTCCTCCTCTTTCCTCCTCCTCTCCCTCTCCTCCTCCTCCTCTTCCTCCACCCACTCCCTGACTGGTTTATCCTGTCATGGTGACAGTACCTCCACCCCACCCACAGACGCCCTAACCCCCCCCCCACACACACACACTCTCTACCCGAATCCTACCCTTCCTAAAAAAAAAAAAGAAAAAAAAAAGTGTTGCCAATGCCCAAACAAACAGCCACTCACAGAGCCTTACCCACCATGGCACACTGTACCGACCCCCCCCCAACTCCCCGACCCGGTCCCTACCATACGCATCCTGTCAGGGTTACCATGAAGCCTCCTCATCATACCAATCACCCACATTAAGGATTTTTTTTTCTCCCGGCTGCACCCCCCCCCCCAAAAAAAAAAAAAAAAAAAAAAAAAAAAAAAAAAAAAAAACGACCTTGCATATATCCAATTAATAAATTATCCAACGTAAATCCATCCTTAACCTTCGCGTTATTTTCATCATGCGAAACACAAGAACATGAAGAAACAAAAAAAAAAAAAAAAACAAGAACATGTTTACCTCACACCCTCCTACCCCGCCCCCCCCCCCCACCTACCACCTACCACTCCCTCCGCTAATTGTTTATAGGACTTGTTGCCCCGGAGAGTGCCACGCCCGAGGCTCTTCCGCTGCTCTCGCTCTCGCTCTCTCTCTCTTTCCTCTCTTTCTCCCTCTCTCCCCTTCTCCCCTCCTCCTCTCCCCTTCTCCCTCCCTCCCTCTCCCCTCTTTCCTCCCTCCCTCTCCCTCTTCTTTCTCCCTCCCTCCCTCCCTCCCTCTCCCTCTTTCTCCCTCCCTCTCCGTCTTTCCTCCTCCCTCCCTCTCCTCTTTCTCCCTCCCTCCCTCCCCTCTCCCCTCTTTCTCCCTCCCTCCCTCTCCCTCTGTCTCCCTCCCTCCCTCTCCCTCTGTCTCCCTCCCTCCCTCTCCCTCTCCCTCTCTCTCTCCTCTCCCTCCCCTCTCCCTCTCCCTCTCCCTCTCTCTCCCTCCTCTCCCCTCTCCTCCCTCTCTTCCACTTCGTCAACAGGTCACCAGGTTCTCCAGGTCATTCTCCCCCATCTACCTCCTTCTCCCCCCTCAATCCCCTCTCCAGTCCCTTTCTTCTCTCTTTTATTCTATCTACTTTTATTCATCTTGCCTTTTGCCGTTTTCGTCTCCGGACCAAAGGAGACGAAAAAACGAATTGGTGAAAACGATTAAAAAAAATAATAAAAAATAACCTTTACACAAAGCGTGCTCCCACCCCCAAAACATCCTCTGCCCCCCCCCCCCCCCCCACCCCCATCAGCAACAGGGACAAGACCGGTCTTCGCCACACCCTCATGTTTACAGCCCCCCAAACCCCTCCCGCCCCTGTCACTTCCCCCTCCCCTCCCCCTCCCACCCACTCCACCCCACCCTAGTACCACCGCCTCCTTCCAACCACCCACTACGACTCCCCTCCCCATCCTCCCCCACCCCTTCCTCATTCACCCACCCTCTCCATCCCCCCTCCCCCCCTCCCCTCCTCTACCCCTCTCAGAGCATCCTACCCCCCTTCCCACCCTCCCCCCGCCCGGCCCAACCGAGCCTAGCGAAATCGTGGAAACGACCCTCCTCCTCGTGGGCGTCCAAGGCCAGATTCCAGAGACTAGGTCGTTTCCCCCGTCCCGTCCTCCGAGAGTCCTCGAGGTGGGTCCGGGCTCACGCGCCCTACCCCCCCCCTCCCTATCCCTAAAAGTATCCTCGAGAATCCTCCAGGTGGCTAGGGGGGTCGTGAGGATTTGCGTGGGGGGGGGGAGGGTCGTAAGGATTGGATGGGGGTAGTATCCAATCGGGATAGGGCCGTCGTCAGGATCGGGTATGGGGGGGGGGTCGTAAGGATTGGATAGGCGGTCGTATCCAATCGGGATGGGGTCATCAGGATCGGGTATGGGGGGGGTCGTAAGGATTGGATAGGCGGTCGTATCCAATCGGGATAGGGCCGTCGTCAGGATCGGGTAGGGGGGGGGGGTCGTAAGGATTGGATAGGCGGTCGTATCAAATCGGGATAGGGCCGTCGTCAGGATCGGGTAGGGGGGGGGGGTAAGTTGGATATCGTATCCAATCGGGATCCGTCGTCAGGATCGGGTAGGGGGGGGGGTAAGGATTGGATAGGCGGTCGTATCCAATCGGGATAGGGCCGTCGTCAGGATCGGGTAGGGGGGGGGGGGGTCGTGGGGTCTGAGGGGGTCCTTGGGGTCTCGCGGAGGTTAAGGACACGTGACGCAAACGACTGCATTGCACAGTGCTTTTAAAACTGCCTGCAAGTCACCAGCGTGAGGTTAGGGTCAATGTCGCAAAATCCAAACGCCAAATCGAATCCCATTTGTGGAAGCCATTTCTTGTTAACAATAATAATGATAATAAATGAGAATGATAATAATGGTAATGATGATGATGATGATGAATTAATAATAATAAATAATAATAATTAATAATAATAATAATAATAATAAATAATAATAAAAATAATAAAGCTAACAAAAAAAATAAAAACAAATCACCACCACTACCATCATTACAGTTGTCGTTTGCTACCGCCATCATCGCCGCTGCAGTTATCCCCCACCACCCCCCCCCCACCCCCACCACCCGCCCCCCAACCCCGCCCCACCACCGCTACCCCCAACCCCGCCCCACCACCGCCGACCCGACCGCATCCCCCCAAAACCTCCGAGTGGGACCCCCTGTCGCCCGCGAGATCCGCCAGCTGTCCTTCGCGCCGAAGACGAGCCGCCGGCGCCCGCAACACCTCCTCGCAGGGATTGGGATCCTAATCCGGCGCCTGATCCTGTTGACGCTCGCCGGGATTAGCGCTGACGGGGACGACAGCGCGTTAGGGGAGGGGGGAGGGGAGGGGGAGCATGGGTTGGGGCAGCGACGGCCATGCGCGCGACGGAAATGGAGAAATTGATGGTGATGGGTAATGGAGGGTGGTAGTGGTAGGGGTGATGATGATGATGGTGATGGTGATGATGATGATGATGATGATAATGATGATGGGGGTAATACAGGTGGTGGTGATGATGATGGTGATTATGGTGGTGATGATGGTGACGAAGATGATGACGACGATGCAATATGATGATAATGATCAAGGCGAGGACAGTCACAAGCGATGAGGATGTAAGGGAGAGAAACATAGAGGTAAGGAAAGGAGAGGCAGATAAAAGAGGGAGACGGAGAAAGGGAGAAAAATGGGTAGAATAATGGAGAATAAAAAAAAAAACAAAAGGAGAATAAGGTGATAGGGATCAAAGAAAGGAAAGAAAAAGGAGATACGAGGAAGGAAAACACGAATAAAGGAAGGGATAAGAAAAGAGAGCGAAAGAAAACACGAATAAAGGAAAGGGTAAGGAAAGAGAGCGAAAGAAAACACGAATAAAGGAAGGGATAAGAAAAGAAGAAAGAAAAACACGAATAAAGGGAAGGGAGAAAGAAAGAGAGCGAAAGAAAACACGAATAAAGGAAGGGAGAAGAAAAGAGAGCGAAAGAAAACACGAATAAAGGAAGGGAGAAGAAAAGAGAGCGAAAGAAAACACGAATAAAGGAAGGGAGAAGAAAAGAGAGCGAAAGAAAACACGAATAAAGGAAGGGAGAAGAAAAGAGAGCGAAAGAAAACGACACGCGAAAGAAATAAAGGAAGGGAGGAGAGCGAAAGAAAACACGAATAAAGGAAGGAAAGAGAAGCGAAGAAGATGGGAAAAGAGAAGCAAGAAGAGAAGAAAAGAGAAGCAAAGAGAGGGAATAAAAATGCGAAGAAAGAAAAGAAGAAAATACAAAAAAAAGGAGAGGGCAAGAAAACAAAACACGAAAAAGGGAAACGACAAGAAAAAAAGAGGGAAAGAAAAGAAAAAAAAAAACACGAAAAAGAAGGTCGCAGGGGAGGGAGGGGGGAGGTGATGGGGAAAAAAGGAGGGCAACGGAAGGTGATGTTGGCGATCAGCTGACTGGTGACGGTGATGAATGGGAGTAATTAATCTCGATTCTTAATGACTGTCGATAATTAGGGAGAAGTGGAATGAGTGGCCATTGACATAAGGGAGTGGAAGAGAATGGTCGGGGGAGAGGAGGAGGGAGGGAGGGAGGGGGAGGAGGGAGAGGAGGGAGGAGGGAGGGAGGGAGGGAGGGAGGGGAGGGGAGGGAGGGGAGGGAGGAGAGGGAGGGTTTTGGAAGGAAGGAGTGGGGAGAGAGGGTGGGTACGGAAGATGAAGAAGGGAGAGAGGGTGGGTACGAAGATGAAGAAGGGAGAGAGAGAGAGAGAAAGAGAGAGAGAGAGAGAGAGAGAAGAGAGAGAGAGAGAGAGAGAGAGAGAGAGAGAGAGAGAGAGAGAGAGAAGAGAGAGAAGAGAGAGGGAGAGAGAGAGAGAGAGAGAGAGAGAGAGAGAGAGAGAGAAAGAGAGAGAGAGAGAGAGAGAGAGAGAGAGAGAGAGAGAGAGAGAGAGAGAGAGAGAGAGAGAGAGAGAGAGAGAGAGAGAGAGAGAGAGAGAGAGCGCTGACCTAATGACTTTTACCTCAGTGACTTTTTCCTCTCTGGGTCTCAAGGTCTCATTGACGCCCCCGAAACGATGCACAGTTAACACGTAATAAAGCCACCCTCTGTGTATGTGTCATGTCTTTGTATACATAAATACTCACACTCAGACACACTCTCAAACTCACGCAGACACATGTACACATACACACGCACAGACACATGTTCACATACACACGCACAGACACATGTTCACATACACACGCACAGACACATGTTCACATACACACGCACGACACATGTTCACATACACACGCACAGACACATGTTCACATACACACGCACAGACACATGTTCACATACACACGCACAGACACATATCCACATACACACGCACAGACACATGTTCACATACACACGCACAGACACATGTTCACATACACACGCACAGACACATGTTCACATACACACGCACAGACACATGTTCACATACACACGCACACAGACACATGTTCACAACACACGCATACATACACACGCAAGACCACATGTTCACATACACACGCACAGACACTGTTTCACATACACACGCACATACACATGTTCACATACACACGCACAGACACAGACACATGTCACATACACACACACAGACACATGTTCACATACACACGCACAGACACATGTCCACATACACACGCACAGACACATGTTCACATACACACGCACAGACACATGTTCACATACACACGCACAGACACATGTTTCACATACACAACGCACAGACACATGTTCAACATACACACGCACAGACACATGTTCACATACATCACAGACACATTTCACATACACACGCAACAATGTCACATACACACGCACACATGTTCACATACACACGCACAGACACATGTTCACATTACACACGCATAGAACACATGTTCACACATACACACGCACAGACACATATCCAATACAACACGCACAGACACATGTTCACATACACACGCACAGGACACATGTTCACATACACACGCACATACACATGTTCACATACACACGCACCAGACACATATCCCACATACACACGCACGACACACGACATACACACGCACAGACACATGTTCACATACACACGCACAGGACACATGTTTACACATACACACGCACAGACATTCCATGTTCACATACCACGACGCACAGACACATGTTCAATACACACGCACAGACACATGTTCACATACACACGCATAGACACATGTTCATAACACACGTGACACATGTCCACATTACACACACACAGACACATGTTCACATACACACGCACAGACACATGGTCCACATACACACGCACAGACACATCGTTCACACTTACCCACGCACAGGACACATAGTTACACATAACACACGCACAGACACATGTTCACATACACACGCACAGACACATGTTTCACATAGACACGCCCATACACAACACATGTTCACATACACACGCACAGACACATGTTCACATACACACGCACAGACACATGTTCACAACACACGCACAGACACAATGTTCACGATACACACGGCACAGACACATGTTTCACATACACACGCACAGACACATGTTCACATACACACACACAGACACAATGTTCACATGCACAACACACGCACGACAGACACATGTTGCAACATACCATAACACGGCCAGACACATGATTCACATACACACACACACATGACACATGTTCACAACACACGCATACACATGCACAGCACACATGTTCACATACACACGCACAGACACATGTTTTTTCACATGTTTTCACATACACACGCACAGACAAATGTTCACATACACCACGCACAAGACACATGTTCACATACACACGCACAGACACATTGTTCACAATACACACGCACATACACACCACGCACACGCACACATATCCACATACTACACGCACAGACACATGTTTCCACATACACACGACAGACACATGTTTCCACACCACTTCACAGACGCACATGTTCACATTTACACACGCCACATTGTTTCACATACACAACGCACAGGACACATGTTCACACTACACACGCACAGACACTTGTTCACATACACACGCATATACACTGTTTCACATACAGCACGCACAGACACATATCCACATACACACGCACAGGACACATGTTCACATTTGTCACATACACACGACATACCACATGATTTCACATTTCACACGCACAGACACATGTTCACATACACACGCACAGACACATTACATACCACATAGACACATATTGCATACACACACATGTTCACATACACACGCACAGACACATGTTCAACATACACACGTGTTCACATACACACGGTTTCACATGACACACATTTCCACATACACACGCACAGACACATGTTTCACATACACACCCGCACAGACACCATGTTCACATACACACGCATGACACATTGTTCACATACACACGCACAGACACATGTTCAATACACACGCACAGACACATGTTCACATACAACACACGATTTCAATACACACACACAGTTCACATACACACGCACAGACACATGTTCACATACACACGCATAGACACACATACACACGTATCCACATACACACGCACAGACCACACTGTTCACATACAACACGCCACAGTTCACATAAAACACATGTTCACAATACACACGCACAGACACATGTTCACATACCACGCTAGAACACATGTTCACATACACACGCACGCACAGGACACATATCCACCATACACACAGCACAGACACATGTTCAATACACACGCAACACACATGTTCACATACACCAGCGCCACACCATCCGTCGACATTACACACGCACCAGCACATATCCTAATTACCACACGCACAGCACATGTTCACATACACACGCACAAGACACCATTGTTCACATACAACACGCACAGGACACATCGTTCACATTACACACGCACGTAGACACATGTTCACATACACTGACGCACCAGACGCACATCTTCGTTCACATACACACGCACAGAACCATGTCCACATACCACACGGCACAGAACTCGCTTCACATACAGCAGCCACCAGACACATGTGGCACAATACACACGCACATTCACACACACGCACAGGACACATGTTCACATAACACACGCAACAGACACCACGTCTCACATACACACGCACAAGCCAGCATGTTTCACATTACCTACACGCACAGACACATGTTCACATACACACCGCACAGACGAGCATGTTCACATACACACCGCACAGACACATGTTCACATACACACCGCCAACAGACACATGTTCACTACACACGCACAGACACATGGTTCACATTACACACCACAGGACACGATGGCTTCACACACACGCCACAGACATGACGTCCATTAACACGCATCTACACTATGTTCACATTTTACACACGCAAAGACACATAGTTTCACACTACAGAACACAGACACATGGATTCACATACACACAGCATTTCACACGATTGTTTCACATACACACGCACAGAACATATCCCACATACACACGCACGAACATGTTCACATACACACGCACAGACACATGTTCACATACACCACGCACATACACATGTTCACATACACACGCACAGACACATATCACATACACACGCACAGACCAGCATGTTCACATACAACGCACAGACACGATTGTTCACATACACCACGCCACAGACACATGTTCACATACACAGCGCACATACACTATTTCACATACACACGCACAGAACACATGTTTCACATACACACGCAGACAGACACATGTTACATTACACACGCATAGACACATGTTTCACAACACACGCACAGACACATAATCCACATACACACGCACAGACACATGTTCACATACACACGCACAGACATCGTTCACATAACACGCCAATACACATGTTCACACTACCACACGCACAGACACAGTGTTCACATACACACGCACAGACACATTGTTCACATACACACGCATAGACACATGTTTTCACATACACACGCCACAGACACATATCCACAATACACACGGCACAGGACACTGTCTCACATACACACGCACAGACACATGTTCAGCCATTACACACGCACAGACCCACATGTCACATACCACACGCACGAGACACATTAATCCGACATACACACGCACAGCACACATGTCACATACACACGCACAGACACGATAGTTCACATACACACGCACAGACACATGTTCAACATACACACGCAACAGACCACATGTTCACATACAAACGCAAAGGACACATGTTCACATACACACACACAGAACACACTTCCACATTTACACACCGCACAAGACACATGTTCACACTACACACGCACAGACACTTGTTCACATACACAACGCGACAGGACCCCACACTTCACATTACACACGCAGCAACACATGTTCACATACACACGCCCACAGACACATGTTCACATACACACGCACAGACACACGTTCACATACACACGCACAGACACATGTTCACATACACACGCACAGACACATGTTCACACATGTTCACATACACACGCCAGATCACAATGTTCACATACACACGTACAACACACGCACAAGACACATTTCACATACACACGCACAGACACAGTGTCACATTGTCACATACACACCACAGAACATGTTCACATACACACGCACAGACACATTTCAACATTACACACGCACAGACACATGTTCACATACCCACGCACAGACACACGCACACATACAGACACACGAACCTCCATACACATTATCAAGTCCTTCAATCGGAAAATTACTGGAACTTCTAAAGGCAACACGCAAAATCTTGTAAACTCTTTTTTCCACCTTCCTTATCTCCCCGCCTGCATCTCCACGCCGCTTCCCACACCTTTCTCATCTGCCAAATGACACGGGTCAACGATAAAAGACAGACAAGGGCCAAAATGAAGGGTAAATAACGGGATTCTGGCACTCCGAAATCAGAAGCACGCGGAAAATGAGGGCGGAGGTGAGGCCAACGGAAGAGCCTCGAAGAATGGATTCCAATCCTAATCATTTCAGGTTCAGAGATGCTTTCCTGAACCTCTTCCGGGAGCAAAAAAGTTCATGGGGGAATCGGAAAAAAAAAATACTCTTAATACGCCGATAATAACCTTTAATGTCAAGCTATATCTTTATCAAGGGCGCCAGAACGTGCCTTTCTTTCAGATTTAACATCAAATATAAGAATAATTACAAGTATTTAGAAGCAGA
>NW_020870588.1:746454-763954 GCF_003789085.1 Penaeus vannamei
CTATCTATCAAACAACATTTTAGAGATGTGGAAAAATGCATGCTTTTTTCTTTCCTTTCTTTCTTTTCCTTTACTTGGATGCTCTCATCTCTCACGCACGCACGCACATGTAAATCCACATCCACCCAAAGGTGAAATTGCACAATAAAGAAATGCAAAATCTGACGCAGGGTCCGAGGTCCACTTCAGAAAAATCCCAGTGGGATCCTTGGCCTCAAGACTTCTCTCGGTTTCTTTCTTTGACTTTTCTGATTTGCATTTGTTTGAGTATTTGTTTGTGTTTTTTGTGTGTGAGTGTGTTCACACACACACACACACACACACACACACACACACACACACACACACACACACACACACACACGCACACACACACACACACACACACACACACACAACACACACACACACCACACACACACACAACACACACACACACACACACACACGCACACACACACACACACACACACACACACACACACACACACACACACACACACACACACACACACACACACACACACACACACACACACACACACACACACACACACACACACACACACACACACACACACACACACACACACACACACACACACACACACACACACACACACACACACACACACACACACTCGCAGTCCCCCACGGCCAGCCCAGCCAGGCCGCCGAGGCCAACCGCATTCAAACTCCCTAAAACCATCTCAGACACATTCATGGGAAGAACGAGGAAAATGCGCACCCACATCTGACCCTTGGGTACAAGAAGCGTAAGACCCATTCGGCGTGAGCGCGTGCGATTTTGCGAGTGTAGGCACCGGGATCCGTTACATTAATGGTTATTAAACGCAAACAGGATATGTGAGGAACGGCGAGGAGTGAATGGGAGGGGAAGGGAGGGGAGAGGGAGGTGGATGAGAAAGGGCATGGGAGGGAGGGGGGGAGAATGGGTGGCATGGGAAAGGGGTTTGGGAGGAGATGGCATAGGAGGGAGGAGCGTGGAGGGGGTGGGGGTGGGAGGGGGAGGTTGAAGTCTCGTATGTCACAGGTAATTGAGACGGAGACGGTGGCGGTCCCGTAATTCGTCGCTCGCGGATGCGTGGCGATCATGTGATACAGAATCTCTTAATCGCTCGGCTTGTCTTCCTTTTTGCGTTCGTCTTCCTTTCGTTGTTTTCTTTGAACACTTGTCTTCTCGGATTCCCGTCTCGGCACTCCCTGAATCGAAGGAATGGGAAAAAAATCGATTGACCTCCGCGTTTGTAGGATTTCGAGACTCATCGCCTACAAAAAAAAAAATACCCAATCCAAAAATCCTAGTTTGTTCCATAAAATCCTGCTCAAAATCTCCCTGTTCATTCACCACGATCCCGACCCACTCCCGGTTCAAAAGGTTCCTCTAAGCAGAGGCGCCTCACTCCCGAAATCCTCCATAAAATCCTGCTCGAGTCCATTCACCACAATCCCGACCCCACAAGTTCAAAAGGTCCTCGAAGCAAGGCGCCTCACTCCCGAAATCCTGGCTCCAGAAAATCCTGCTCGAAATCTCCCTGTTCATTCACCACGATCCCAGACCCCCAAAACGAGTTCAAAGGCTCCCGAAGCAAGGCGCCTCACTCCCGCCGGCGAAGGAAATGATGCAGATACTCCTCGCCGCAGCGAAACCGAGACCGCAGGGGGAGTATCGTCTCGTTGCGTGCCGGGCTCCCTCCCTCCCTGCCGAGGCTGCCAACGCACTCACTCCAGCAACAGAGAGAGAGAGAGCAGAGAGAGAGAGAGAGAGAGAGGAGGAGAGGAGAGAGAGAGTCGAGAGGAGTAGAGAGAGAGAGAGGAGGAGAGAGAGAGAGAGAGAGAGAGAGAGAGAGAGAGAGAGAGAGAGAGAGAGAGAGAGAGAGAGAGAGAGAGAGAGAGAGAGAGAGAGAGAGGAGAGAGAGAGAGAGAGAGAGAGAGAGAGAGAGAGAGAGAGAGAGAGAGAGCGGTACTAAGCCACCTGGCCGCAAGACCATAGGGAGCGTGGATTCGGAACCCCGTGAGAGGCGGAGGGCAGATCCGCATCCCCGTCGGCGCGTTCAAAGCGCTGTTCTCCTCCCGTCCCCGCACGCAACCCGTTCCCCGTTCCCTTCCCTCTCCGCCGCTCGACACGAAGAGCCGATCCCGTTACGCCTCCGTGTCATACAGTCCCCCGCACGCCGCCGCCGCCGCTGCCGCACACACACCGCAGGCACGCCAGGTCGCCGCTCCTCCCCGAGGCCTGCCCTAAGCCTGCCGAAACACAGCCCGGGGTCAACACGTCAATCATGACCTCACCGGGGAGGAACGGGGTCGCCTGCCATCCACGCGAGAAGTTCGCACGATTTCCGTCTTTTTTTTTTTTATCCAACAGAACTCTTTTTTCTGAGACCGGAACTCTTCCAATCCCAACGATGCATCGGTGAATGCGGAGAGACATATTTGGAATCACGGTCATGCAAGCGCCTGCCCGCGCCCCGGCCATGCAAAAGGCTCATCCTTTAACCAAATCAAATACACAAAAAAAAATATTCCCCGCACAAACACAAGCCCTACCTGCGCCGGGTTCTCCCGCCACACGCCCACATTCGGATCGAAGCGCAATCGGCCAAGCACTGTCCGCGGAGCACATTCCTGGCGCTCACACCCTCGCCTCCGCGACCGCATACGAATGGAACGCCCCCGCCGCCTCCAGAATGCCAGATAAAGAACCCCCAGGCGCCCCCCCCCTTCACCCACCCACCCCATCCGCACCCTACTTCGAAAAGGTAACATCCACGCGTTAAAAAAAAAAAAACGTCTCGAAATCGAACTCCAGCCGTGACGTCAATGTCAGCCACTCGTGAATCTCGCGGTCTTCAAAACATGGACCCACTGCCACGCGTTTAATTGGACCGGCTCGTCCCCTCTCGGGTCCGCGACGTCTCCCCGGCCGCAGCGCACGACGCGAATGCGAAACGCGAGCGCTGACAATGACCTTTGACAATGACCTTTGCAACCGCGAGACCAGAGAACGTCTGACGATTGGAAAATCATTTTAAAATAGCGTCAAGACCGGCGTCGTTTTTAATTTGCAACACCTCTCGCCGCGGCGGAAGCCCTCGCGACCAAAGGCAATATTTTGCCGGGATGAGAGCTAATAAGCCTGCAATCTTCGCCTCAAGAGTGCAGATGAATTGCAGGCCAATGATAATAGTTGCAGGGGGTGTTCCTGGGGTCACGGCGATAAACCTGCTCTCGCGCTGAAGAAGAAGAAGAAGAAGAAGAAGAAGAAAGAAGAAGAAGAAGAAGAAGAGAAGGAGAAGAAGGAGGAAAGGAGGAAAAGAAGAAGAATGACAATAAAATCGAAAACGCACGCGAGAGAAAAGCCAAATGGGACAAATTGAAACAAATTGCACCCAACTGAAACGGAATAAAAAGAAGAAAAAAAAAGATAGGAGAGAGAAAAATCTAGAAATGATTTCTCGTCCCACTCGTCGCACTCTCTCCCCTCCCCCTCTAACTTCTTCTCTCCTCAACCCTTTCTCTCCATTCCTACTTCCGCCCTCCGCCCATGTTTCTTTTACTCCACTCCCAAGCCTTCTCTTCCCCCTCTCTTCCCTTTACACCCGTTGCCCCCCTTTTTTGGAAAATCCCTCCGCCACCTTTTCTCCATACTTTGCATCCCAAACCCCTCTTCTTTGACCCCCGCCCCCCACTATCATTCCTCCCTCTCTCCCTCACCCCCCTTTGAAAAATCCCCCACTACCTTTCCCCCCCCTTCCTCAACCCCCTACCCCCCTTTGAGAACCCCCCCCCTACTCCCTTTCCTCCCTCTCTCCCTCAACCCCCTCCCACCCCACCCCTTTTGGAAAATCCCCTTCCCCCCCCCCCCTCTCCCCTCCCCGACGAAGCGGTGTAATAAAAGCCCGGGCATCAGGTCGCGACGGCGGAGAAGCCGCCCCGCCGCGTCCTCAGGGTCAAGGTCACGGGGGTGGAAAGAGGGGTGGGGGAGGGGAAGGGGGAGCGAGGGTGAAGGAAGGCGAGATCAAGCGAGAAGAGTTGGGGTGGGGGGGGAAGGGGGAGGAGGGGGAGAAGGTTGGGTGGTGGGAGGGAGGGAGGAGGGTGTGAATACGTGCGTGTGGAGATATGGCAGGAGGGGAGGGGGGGAGGGAGGGGGGGTGCTTACCTGCCGGAGAACCGGTCTTCCTCATTCTTCTAGTCACCCCTGCCCCCTACCCTACTCCTGCCCCCCCCCCCTCTGTCTCTCCTTCATACTCTCCCCCTCTCTCTATCTTTCCTTCTCTCTCTCTCCTTTCAATTCAATTTCTCTCTCTTTCCTTATCTCTCCCCCCTTTTAGTTCAATTGCTCTCTCTTTCCTTCTCTCTCTCTCCTTTCAATTCAATTTCTCTCTCTTTCCTTCTCTCTCTCCTTTCAATTCAATCTCTCTCTCTTTCTTTCTCTCTCTCCCCTTTCAGTTCAATTTCTCTCTCTTTCCTTCTCTCTCCCCCCTTTCAGTTCAATTTCCCTCTCTTTCCTTCTCTCTCTTCTTATTCCACATCCGACTCTCCATCCCGCCACCTCTCTCTTTCTCCACTTCCCTCCCTCTTCTCTCCATTCACCCATGTTTGGTACTTCTCCATATATTTTTTATATCCTCCATTTATTGTCTTATCCTCCTATCATATTGTCATTATTACTATCATTACTATAGCTATCATTATTATCATCATCATCGTTGTTGTCATCATCATTATTGATATTATCATAATTATGACCACTATCATTACCATTAGTTAACTTCATTATCATCATCATTTTCTATTATTCCTATCCTCCTTTCTTTTTCCTTCCTCTCTCTTCTTTTTCTACTTCATTTTTTTTCTTTTTCTTTCTTTTTTTCTTTTTTCTTTCTTTTTTCGTTCTCTTTCACCTCCTCCTAATTCCATCATGTTTGTAAAGTTATTTAGTTCCGCATGTTGTTCTCCTGACAGCCCTTTGTGTTTCGTTAAGTTCTATTTTCCTCTCTCTTTAATTTATGGTTTGCTGCAAAATAATGCGAAACCACATTCTGTTTTCTTTTGTCTCATTATCGTTTTGCTGTTATGTATTCTTTTAATCACTTTTTCTGCATTCGCCTAAATTACAAATTACTGGAACTGGACTTATAAAATAATAATAATAATAATAACAATAATAATAATAATAACAATAATGGTAAACAGCATTCATCAGTGTTTTAATATAATAATAATAATAATAACAATAATAATAATAATAACAATAATGGTAAACAGCATTCATCAGTGTTTTTATATTAATCTTGACAACAAGACAGCAAATGACCTTTATTCCCTAGGCTACTAGAATTTATATATATATATATATAATATATATATATATATATATATATATATATATATATTATATATATAATATATATATAAACACAGTTCTTATGTTCCCCGCGTAAACCTCTTCAGATCTTGTAATTATTTATTCGTTCTCCTCCTAAACCAGTTTTCTTCTCATTTTTCTGTTCTTGTAATTATTATCATTATCTTTTGTTTCTTCTTCTTCTTTTCTTCAGGTTTTGCTTCTTTGTCTTTCTCCTCCTTTATTCCCATTCCTTTCCTTCTTCTTCTTCCTTAGACAATCCTCCTCGTCCTTCTCCTCCTCCTCCTCCTCCTTCTTCATCTCCCTAGCCTCCTCCTCCTCTCCTCATATCTCCTCTATATCTCCTCTCCTCCTCCCTCCCTATCTCCTCTCCCTCCTCCCTCCCTCCTCATCTCCTCTCGCCTCTCCTCTTCCCTCCTCCCCTCCTCCCCTATCTCCTCTCCCTCTCCCCTATCCTCCTCTCCCTCCTCTCCCTTATCTCCTCTCCCTCCTCCCCTATCTCCTCTCCCTCTCTATCTCCTCTCTCTCCCTCTCCTCTCCCTCTCCTGCCTCCCCTATCTCCTCTCCCTCCTCCCCTATCTCCTCTCCCTCCCCCTTCTTCCTCTCCCTCCTCCCCTATCTCCTCTCCCTCCTCCCCTATTCTCCTCTCCCTCCTCCCCTATCTCCTCTCCCTCCTCCCCTATCTCCTCTCCCTCCTCCCTCCTCCTATCTCCTCTCCCTCCTCCTATCTCCTTCCTCTCTCCTCTCCCTCCTCCCCTATCTCCTCTCCCTCTCCCCTATCTCCTCTCCCTCCTCCCCTATCTCCTCTCCCTCCTCCCCTATCTCCTCTCCCTCCTCCCATCCTCTCCCTCCTCCCCTATCTCTCCCTCCTCCCCTATCTCCTCTCCCTCCTCCCCCCTCTCCCTCCTCCCATCTCCTCTCCCTCCTCCCTTCCTTCCTCTCCCTCCTCCCCTATCTCCTCTCCCTCCTCCCTATCTCCTCTCCCTCCTCCCCTATCTCCTCTCCCTCCTCCCCTATCTCCTCTCCCTCCTCCCCTATCGCTTCCTGCATAAACCCCGTCACTCCATCTATTTTTTTTTTCAAACCCCCGAAGACGATGCCGACCCCCTGTGTCTTGGGATCCGAACCTCCGGAAGGGAATCGCGCCGCAAGACCTGCCATAACGACCTGATCTTTAATCCCCGCGCAGTTATCACGGTCATTTCAGACGATAATTTCATAACCAGCATGTCAGTTTGAAATGGTTTTTGGGGAGGGGAGGGAGGGGAGAAAAAGGTCGTGGAGGAGTAGGGGGGAGGTCAATGATGGAGGAGGGGAGGGAGAATGAGGAAAGGGGGGTAGGGATGGGGAGGGGGTTCAGAGAAGGGGAAGGAAGGGGATGGGAGGTCGCGAGAGGGGAGAGGGGAAGAGGAAGGGAGGAGATCAAGGGACGGGGCGGAGGAGGTGGAAGAGGAAGTCAGAGAGACGAGAGGGGAGGGAGGGGGGAAGGGGGAGTTCGAGGGGAGCAAAAAGAGGTCGAATCACTTACCACCTCCTTCGACCTCGCCCTCGCTATCAGCCCGCAGGTCGACCTCCTTCCTCGCGACTCCTACGAATTCATTCCGAAAAGTTCACAAGACTACCCACCTCGCCCTCGGCCACGCGCGGGGGTCCAAGTCGCATCCCACGCGTCTAATTCTAATGTCTAAATCTCAAGTCTCATGTTGCCATTTCCGCTTCTAAACAGACGACGACAATTGTAATAATTTTGTTCACAATGTGTTCAAATAAAAGAGAATAGGTAGAATAAAAAAAAAGGGCATAAACACGAAGACACACACAAAGACGGAAACAAAGACGCAAATCCACACAAACAGCCACGGAGAAACACACAAAACAAACAAGCACACACAAACTCATAGACAAACAAACAACAAACAAACAAACACAAAAAAAATCACAAAAAATCACAAAAAAATCACAAAAAATCACGTGCATCCCGGCGCCCCGCCCCCAAAATCTCAAGAAGCTCTCTCCCGCCGACATACTTCACAAGAGCGTGGGCGTGAGATCGAAGACCGGCTTTAGGGCACCCTCACGCCCACTCGTAATGGGGCCCCTAATTGAGTCAGAAACCATTAGGCAGCGAAACCCAGAGGTGGTTCTCTCCCCCGCCATCCACAAATTACAAGGCGTAATGAGGCTAATGACTGGCGTCGACTGTGACTACGATGAAAAGTACACGGCTTACTAATTACCCCAATTGACGGAGATTCTGTGGGAGAGGGAGCGCCGGAATCGACGACCGGAATGCCGTTACCGCCACATTTTTGCGTCATCTAACCCTACAGTACATTTGTAGAAAAGGTATGAATGAGACTGGATATCTTCACAATACAAGGGATGTATTTGACCGGTTTCGATTACGTCTTCATCAGAAATACATACATAAGAGAAAAAAACATATGTATTTCTGATGAAGACGTAATCGAAACCGGTCAAATACATCTCTTGTATTGTGAAGATATCCAGTCTCATTCATACCTTTTCTACATTTGTCAACATGGACACGTTTCATCCTACAGTACATCTTCAAGTCATTACCTGCTTCGGCATTCACAGGCCACGGCGTTCAGACGATGTAGGTGCACATCATGGTATTAATCTAAAGTGCCAGGAGCTCTTCCAAGAAGCCAAAGCACGCCGCAGTGCCAATTATGGTGCCTGCGATGAGTGCCTAAATCGGCAACCCATTTCTCACATCCCCAACCTCCCCCTCCAGCCTCCACCCTCCTTACTCGAGTTGTGAAGTGTGACGCTTCTGCTCTCAGGACTGTTGCGTGCTTGAGGTCTATCAGCACCCAGCGCCCCGGATGGCCGAAGCACACGCCGTGTCCATTGTAATTTTCGTTTTCTTTTAATGTCGCTAACCAAACATGGCCCCGCGAGTAATTATTTTACCAAGAGTCACCAAGGACTCAATTATTGGTCCTGCCCGTCTCACCTGTTTCGCATTTTCCTTGATTTTCGGAGGGATTCTTTTCCGCTGTCTTATCTTACTATTTTATATCACTAATAGTGTTTCGATATAATAATAATAATATCAACAGCAACAGCAACAACAACGACAACAACAACAACAACAACAACAAACAACAACGTCGATATCAATAGTATTAGAACAAAATATTCCCACAAATTCCAGGAAAGGGGGAAGCAGATACGGTCACCGAGGGCCTGCTGACTGACTCCTTGGCGGCTCAGCACCTGCGGAGCCATCGGCGTGCAACAAAATCCTCTCAACGCCTCAGTGGACAGAACATAAATGGGGTGAGTGGATTAAACTTGCGCTTTGATTTTGCACTTTGAGACAGCGCTTCCGTCGTGGTCAATGTAAAATATCCCAGTATTCATAGTGCATTTTAGTTGGTTTTTTTGCTATATCCATTACAAAAGGCTTACGTAGGATCTCAACTCGTAACAGAACTTTTCAGAGGGATGACAAAAAAAAAAAAAAAAGTTTGGTTGTATTGCAATATTTGCTGTCTGCACGAAATCATTTTCACCGCATTTACTGACCACAGTGTACCAAAATCGGCTTACCGTGACTTACGAGTTGTGAATCAATGGGTTAGCGAGTGAGTGTGCGAACGAAAGAGAAACAGAAATAGAAAATAAGAAAGAGAGAGAGAGAGAGAGAGAGAGAGAGAGAGAGAGAGAGAGAGAGAGAGAGAGAGAGAGAGAGAGAGAGAGAGAGAGAGAGAGAGAGAGAGAGACAGACAGACAGATACCAACGATCTTTTTCTGGTCCTTGTTTTCCTCTTCTCTGTGGTATGGTTATCAATCTTTCACGTCCTGTTATTTATTCCTACTCGTCCTTTGTTCCTTCTCTCTCCTTCCATTCTCCCTTCCCTCCTTTTCCCACCTCGCGACCTTCTCCATTCCTTCTTTACGTCCATTTCGCCCCATTGTGTCTCTCTCTTCGTCTCTTCACACCCTTTCATCCACGTTGCTGTTTCCCGGTTTCACCTCTCTTTCCATTCCATAGTTTTCTCCCTCCTGTTATGCATTCTCTCTACGTTTCTTCTTTTCCCACATTTCATCCTCGTCTACCTTCTCTAGTAATGCTTCAATTTCCTTTCATTCACTGCGTGCGTTTTTTCCGTTTCTTCTTTTTTTATTCTCCTCTCCTATCGTTTCCATTCCATGTTCGCAATGAAGATTTACCCCATCCCTTCTCTATTCCCAGCCCTAATCTTCTATTCCAAGAATAAAAAAGCTATTTTTTCCTCTATTCCTCCTTCCTCCTCCTCCAACCTCCACTCAATTTCCCCTCCCCCTTCTCTCACCTCAACTCTTTTTCCTCTCCTCCCCCCCTTCTCTCCTCTCCTCTCCTCTAACTCAACTCCAACCCACCTCCACCTCCACCTCCCTCCCCCTTCCTCCTCTCCTCTCCCTCAACCCCAACCCTACCTCCACCTGAATCCTCCAAACCTCCACCTCCATCCGCTACCTCCAACCCCACCTCCACCTCCTGCATTTTCGCCCTTTCCTCCCCCTCCCGAGGCGCGGAGGCCCCAACACGCGCCCCAAATCCCGCGATCACGCAACGGGCCGATATTTCTCCCGCCGATCTCCTCGGACGTGACGCCGCGGATCTGCACCGCCACTTCGCCTGCGCATAAAACGGACTTTCCAGCGGGTTTTTTCTGTAGGACTTTGATAGCACTCTTTTGCGTGTATTATTCTTTTCCATTTTCTGATTCGCTGATAGTTTTTTTTATGGGGGGGGTGGAAAGGTGCGTTGTTTATTTTATTTGCTTATCTATCTTTTTTTGGGGGGGATTATGTTGCCAATCGTGTGCGAATACAGTATATTGTTGATCTTTCGATACCCTGCAGACTCACGGCACTGATCACTTCTACTCCACAACAGAAAGTGAAACCAGAACCGCCCCCCCCCCCCCCCGCGCCCCCAGCAACGCCAACGACCAACTTTATTAAAGGTCTTATATCACGCGCGGATCAACGTTTCTCAAGACACGATAGACCTTCTTACAATCTCCCTGTTTTCCCTCACAACAGACTCCCGGGCTCATTCTCTTACCTTCCCTCATCTCCCTCCCCCCACTCGGTCATCCCCCACCCTGCCTCCCTCCAGCAGCAGCAGCTTAAACACCCTCCCTCCTCCCCTCCTATCTCTCCTCCCCAGACCTCAGCTTACAGTCTTCCTCTCCTCCTCCTCATTCATCTATTCTCTCCCTCATCCCCTCCTTTTCCCTCGTCCTCCTCCCCAACAACGTCCCCTCCCCCTTCTCCAACAATGCCAGCCATTCCCCTTACTTTCACCCAAAGATACCCAGTCCCCCTCACAGCCTGTTGCTCCTCCTACCCCCCCCTCCCCCATCCTATCCTCCCCCTGCCCTTACTGTCTCCAACCGAACCTCTCCTCCTCTCTCTCTCCATCCCCCTAACACCACCCCTCCCCCTCCCCAGCATTTTCTCAACGTGCCAGCCAAGACGTCCGAGGAAAGGCGGAGGGAGGAGGAGGAGGAGGAGGAGGAGGAGAGGAGAAGGAGAGGAAAGAGGAGAGGAAGAGGAGAGAAGAGGAAGAGGAAGAGGAAGAGGAAGAGGAAGAGGAAGAAGAAGAAGAAGAAGAAGAAGAAGAAGAAGAAGAAGAAGAAGAAGAAGAAGAAGAAGGAGAAGGAGAAGGAGAAGGAGAAAGGAGAAGGAGAAGGAGAGAGAAGAAGGAGAAGGAGAAGAAGAAGAGAAGGAAAAGAGAGAGGAGGAAGAGAAGAATAGGAGGAGGAGGAAGGAGGAGGAGGCCCCTCGCGACGGCCCGGTCAGTGACGCTCTTTCACGGGGCTCCGCGGATCGCCTTCCTCCCCAAACATAACACCTTTGCATGCTGTTTTGTCATGCACTCTCCCCCCCCCCCCCTCTCTCTCTCTCTCTCTCTCTCTCTCTCTCTCTCTCTCTCTCTTCTCTCTTTCTTTCTTTCTTTCTTCTTTCTTTTCTTTCTTTCTTTCTTTCTTTCTTTCTTTCTTTCTTTCTTTCTTTCTTTCTTTCTTTCTTTCTTTCTTTCTCTCTTCTCTTCTCTTCTCTTTCTCTTCGTTCCACTCTCCGTCATTTTTTTCTGCTTTCATTATCTTTCTCTCTCTCCGCTCCCATTTCCTGTTCTTTCTCCCCTCTCTTTTTTCTCATTTTCCATTTCTTTCTTACTCTCTTTCGTTCTACCTTTCTCCTTTTCTCCTCATTCTCTCTCTAATTCTGCATCCTTTCTCAATTTTTCTCCCTGCTTCCCCTCCCCCCACATATACTTCCCCCTCCACTTTGATTTTCCTCTCCTTCCCTTCAACTTCCTATCTCTCTATTCCTCTCCCTACCCATTTCTTCCTCCTCCTCCCTCTCTTCCCCTCTCCCTCCCTCTTTCTTCCTCCTCTTCCCTCACTTCCCCTTCCCTCCTCTTTCTTCCCCTCCTCCCTCTTTTCCCCTCTCCCTCCCTCTTTCTTTTCTTCCTCTTCCCTCCTCCCTTCCCCCCCTCTCCTCCCTCTTTCCCTCCTCTTCCCTCACTTCCCCTCTCCCTCCCCTCTTTTTCCCCTCCTCCTCTTTTCCCCTCTCCCTCCTCTTCTTCCCCTCCCCCTCCCCTCTCCCTCCCTCTTTCTTCCTCCTCTTCCCTCACTTCCCCTCTCCCTCCCTCTTTCTTCCCCCTCCTCCCTCTTTTCCCCTCTTCCTCTCCCTCTTCCCTCTCCCTCCTCTTCCCTCCTTTTCCCCTCTCCTCCTCTTCCCTCACTTCCCCTCTCCCCTTCTCTTTCTTCCCCCTGCTCCCTCTTTTCCCCTGCTCCCTCCCTCTTTCTTCCTCCTCTCCCTACTTCCCCTCTCCCTCCCTTTTCCCCTCCCCTCCTTTCTTCCCCCTCCTCCCTCTTTTCCCCTCTCCCTCCTTTCCCTCACTTCCCCTCTTCCCTTCCTCTTTCTTCCCCCTCCTCCTCTTTTCCCCTCCCTCCTCTTCCCTCACTTCCCCCCTCCTTCTCTTTCTTCCCCCTCTCCCCTTTCCCCTCTCCTCCCTCTTTCTCCTCTTCCCTCACTTCCCCTCTCCCTCCCTCTTTCTTCCCCCTCCTTCCTCTTTTCCCCTATCCCTCCTCTTCCCTCACTTCCCCTCTCCCTTCCTCTTTCTTTCCCCTGCTCCCTCTTTCTCCCTCCCTCTTTCTTCCCCCTCTCCCTCTTTCCCCTCTCCCTCCTCCTCCTCCTCCCACCCCTCCCTCTCATGCACACAGCCTGACTCTACCTGAGCGAGTTCCTCGTCTTGCGTTTCTTGAGCGACGACTTCGAGAGCTCCCTCGAGGGCGGCGCGTCCCTGGCGTCGGTGGTCGCGACGACTCTCCTCGCCGTGAACTCCCTGGCGTCGACCTCCCCGGCCGAGAACTCCCTGGCGGAGAACTCCCTGGCCGAGATCTCCTTGGCCGTGAAGACCTCGGCCGCGAACTCCTTGGCGCTCAGGTTCTCGTCCCGGATCTCCCTCCCGGAGGAGTCCGTGGCGCTGAACTCCCTGGCGGTGATCTCCATGCCCTTGAGGTCGCGCCCGCTGAAGTTCTTCGCCTTGAACTCCCTGGCCGAGAACTCCGACCCGACGAGAACGCCCGGAGGCACGTTCCCTTTGCGGCCGTCCCTGGCCACGGCGAACATGACTGGCCTCGTGAACAGCACAAACATGGCAGAGGTTACATGAACGCCCAGGACGCAAAGAAAAACAGACGAACTTCAAAATCTAAAATTACATCGGCTAAGAGAAACGAAACCGGCCAAAGCACGTCTGTCGCGGCGCTGCTCGTGCTGACACTGAGGGCATTTCAGATTAGTCGAGAAGAACGGCCGGCCACGTCTCCTGGCATTCGATTCTGACCACACACTCTTCCTACACAACTCCCAATGTCTTCAGAACCGAGAATCCGTTTCTAAATGTGCTTTCCGGATGTGCCTGCGACCGGCCGTAGTCCTTGCAGCCGTCTCTCGGTCGGGTCCTCCCTCGAGCCACACGACGGACGCCTCATCTCATCTCCCTCGCTCGTCGTCCTCGCCGCGACCCGCCGCCGCACCGCACCTTCGCAACGGCCCGAGTGGACGCGGCGGCCGAGAGCGACACAGAGGCCCAAACAGCTCCCGGTTGATTAAAATGTGATCCGTGACACTCGATCCCGCACTCCGCAAACAACCTCTCGGTCTCCCACGCAAATTCGCACAGATCAGCCAATCAGGGTGAAATGTATCCCCCTCCGCACACACCCGGGCTGAGAACGGCCGCTGTTCACACACGACGCAGGGGCCACTGCAGAGGGCGGGGGAGGAGGAGGGGAGGGGGTAGGGGAGAGGGAAGGGTTATAAGGGCGGTTGGAGGGGGTGGGAACAAGGGGTATGTGAGGGAGAGGAGGGAGGGGTATGAGGATGGGGAAGGAGGGGTATTGAGGGATATGAGGGGGATGGGGGGGCAAGTGCGGGTATGAAAGAGGGCAAGGCAGGGTAAGAGGGAGAGAGAAAGTGTATGGAGAAGGGGGGAAGGTGGTATGGAGCAAGGCGAGGTGAAGTACGAGAGGGGTGAGTGGGAAGGGAGGAGGGGTATGGGGAGGGGAAGGGAAGGAGGGGTATGGTGTGAGGAAGGGAAAGGAAGAGTATCGAAGGGAGGGGGGAGGAGATCTAGAGAGGAGGAGGGGAAGAGTGCTATTGAGAGGAGGAGGAGGGTTATAAGAAAAGGAGGAGGTGGGAGGCAATCTCAGGGTGGCACTCCGAGGCACCCTCCCTCGGGCACTGGCTCTGCGAGGTGACTGATCCTTTCCTTGCTCCAGCCCAGTCGAGAGAGAGAGAGAGAGAGAGAGAGAGAGAGAGAGAGAGAGAGAGAGAGAGAGAGAGAGAGTGAGTGAGTGAGTGAGTGAGTGAGTGAGTGAGTGAGTGAGTGTGTGTGTGTGTGTGTGTGTGTGTGTGTGTGTGTGTGTGTGTGTGTTCGTGTGTGTGTGTGCTTGTGGGTAGGCGAGTGAGTGAGTGAGTGTTATTGTAAGAGCGAGAGCAGCTGAGTGAAAACGAGCATGTGTGCGAATGCATCTGCTTTTACATGCTTGTAACATGTAGCTGAAGGGTATCAGGCACACTGTTACCAACTACTCGAGTCCAGCTGAAGGGTATCAGGCACACTGTTACCAACTACTCGAGTCCAGCTGAAGGGTATCAGGCAACACTCCAACTACTCGAGTCCAGCTGAAGGGTATCAGGCACATGTTACCAACTACTCGAGTCCAGCTGCACAGGAGTCCAGCTGAAGGGTATCGGGCACACTGTTACCAACTACTCGAGTCCAGCTGAAGGGTATCAGGCACACTGTTGCCAACTACTCGAGTCCAGCTGAAGGGTATCAGGCACACCGTTACCAGAGTCCAGCTGAAGGGTATCAGGCACACTGTTACCAACTACTCGAGTCCAGCTGAAGGGTATCAGGCACACTGTTACCAACTACTCGAGTCCAGCTGAAGGGTATCAGGCACACTGTTAGTCCAGCTGAAGGGTATCTGTTACCAACTACTCGAGCCCAGCTGAAGGGTATCAGGCACACTGTTACCAACTACTCGAGTCCAGCTGAAGGGTACTAGGCACGCTGTTACTTCGACACGCCCTGGTTGATGGGTATTCGGCCAGCCCCTCGACTGGCCGCCTCCCGCCCCAGCTGTCTCCCATCCATCTCCTGGCAACGTTTTCTCCCTCTCAGCTGATCAACGTTTTCTCCCTCTCAGCTGATCAACGTTTTCTCCCTCTCAGCTGATCAACGTTTTCTCCCTCTCAGCTGATCAACGTTTTCTCCCTCTCAGCTGATCAACGTTTTCTCCCTCTCAGCTGATCAACGTTTTCTCCCTCTCAGCTGATCAACGTTTTCTCCCTCTCAATCAAGCTGGTTTTCAGCTGATCAACGTTTTCAGCTGATCTATCTGCTGATCATCACGCGGAGGGAGATTAAGGATTATCATTCTATCTCTTTGCGTGTCTTCGTTCTTTTTTTTTTTTTTTTTTTGTCTTTGTCGAGTAACTTGGGCTTTCTGTGTAACTCCCTTTTGGATTTCTTGGAATGGGATGTCGTCGAAATTTGTTCATTTGGTGTTCTATTTTTATATCAGGATTCATCATGTTTCCATCTAATCTATTTCATTTTTTAAATATTTATGCTCGCCTTTTCATTCATTTTTTATTTCTTATTTCTAGTTACGTATCACCTCTTCCTCCCTTCTTCCTTCCTCACTTCCTATGTTCTCCATTTCCTCCATCCTTCCATCCCCTCCCTTTTCCTTTCTCTTTTATCTTCTTCTTCATCTCCTCCTCCTTTTCCACTTTCTCCCCTTCCTTTCATCCGTTTCGCATTCCTTCCCGTTCTTCTACCTTTCTCCGTCCCTCACACCTATTTCATTATTCTCCTTTCCCCTCCTTTTATTTCCTTCCCACTCCTCCCTGTCCCCTCCCTTCCTCCCCTGTACTTTCCCATCCTTCTTCCCATTTTCCTCCCTTTCTCACTCCTTCCTTTCTTTCCCCTCCCTCTTCTCCCCTCACCTCTGTCTTCTTTCCTCCCTTTCTTCCCCCTTTTAGCTCTCCCCCTTCCTCCACCCTCCCCTCTCCTTTTCCCTTCCTCCTTCCTGTCTTTTCCCCTCCCTTCCCTTTCCCTTTTCCTTCCTCCTTCCCTGTCTTCTCCCTCCCTTCCCTTCCCTCAACTCTCCCACCCTTGTCTTCTCCCTCCTTCCCTCTTCAGCTCTCCCCTTTCCTTTACCCTTCCTCCTTCCTCTTCCCTCCCTTTCCCGATCCCCTCATGTCCCTTCCCCCTCCCCTCTCCCCCTTACCAGCCCCCAGACAGCATTCTATCCTGCCCCATGAGTCACGGGCAACCAGAGCGCCCCCGTCTGCCCAATCCCGTCACCATCGTTTCTTTCCACTTTTGCTCTATCTCTTTTCTCGCTTTTTTTCCCTTCTCATTTTTCTTTGTCTTATCTCGCACTCATTTGGTTATCACGCCATCAAACTAACCTTTTAGCGTGTCGCACATATATATTCCTTATCTCCAACCCGCCACGTGCGCATTGCATTTTTCTTTTTTCTTCTCTTTTTTTTTCAACTTTCGTAGCACAGCAAACAAGCGCCTGCTAAAAGAACATGGAAAGTTCATTTATGGTCTCTAAGGCTGTCAAGCGGGAGATGTATCATGCCAGATTGTTGGTTGAGCAGCGTCACCTCCAAGGGTGTTTATTTTAACAATTTAAGTCTTTGTTTGTTTTGGATATGCATGATCCCGAGAGTCTAAGCCTCAGGAGGATACCACGAGAAGCACAAGTCCTGAGAAGTTGCGAACGCTATCCTCGAAGCCTTAAAAAAGGGCGGGTGAAATCCTCTGATAAAAAAAATAAAAAAAAAAAAGCAAATACAATTCTTAAATATTCAAAAAATAAAGACAACAAAATGCGAACCTCTCCCCTCGGCCGCGGCTCGCCAACCTCGCGTGGTGGCCTGCGTCCCTCTGAATGGAGAAGCCCTATAAAGAACTCGGCGCTCTAACCGACCATTCAAACGCATCGGAAGGCCAGCGTCCCTTAGAAGCAGGATCAACCAACACTCCCCTTCCTACCGGCCGCGGGGAAGGGCATCATCGTAAGAATTATGAGGCTAAGAATGCGTCATCAGATAATGTACAACTGGTCCATTCGCGGGTTGTAATTAAGAGATATAAGGACAGTTATGAGGTCGGTTGGACATATCCATGGCCCTTGCAATTGTGACACGCCGTTGGCCCAGAAACTTGTAAAGACCACTTACCAGTATTTAACTAGATAAATTGGTGGATGTGTGGCAGACTGTCCATACCTGCAAGAGAAAGAACACCAGTTAGACAAACGTAGTAAATATTACATAACGTTTCTACGTGTTTATAATTTTCCAAACCTTTATATAAGCACATACACGTGGGTTTTATTTCCACTATTAATCATCAACCAAGCAAAAAAAACACCCATGAAACTAGTAACTCTATCCAAACGCGAGGCAATAAAACACAAACTTAATTAACAAGGAAAACAATAATGACCAAAGAATAAGAAAAAAGAAAGAAGAAGGTTG
>NW_020870588.1:766454-768450 GCF_003789085.1 Penaeus vannamei
GAGGAGAAAGAAGAGTGGGAGAGAAGATAACTCTAAAAAAAGGGGAAAAACAAGAAAGAAACGGAAAAGAGGGAAAACAAGAGAATACAAGAACATGACGTAAAGAAGAAACACGCAAATGTATACAAACCGAAGAAGGAAGACCGGATAAAAATAAAAATGAAACAAATAAAAATGAACAAAAGATCAAACATGAAGGAAGCCTAGAGAACCACAGGTCAAGAACAAAAATAAAACCGACGTCGACGACCGAAACAAACACGAAACCGGCCAGAAAATCACAAACATAAAGACGGCAACACTCAACCAACAAACACAACAGCAAACCGCTCAAAGGACAAACAGCAACAAATGCAAAGCAGAGAGGACCTACGGGTGAACAAAAAGACATGAAACGGCGAGAGCGGAGTGCAACATAAAACGGAAATTCCCAACTACACAGATGCAAGACACGTGGGAGGCAAGAGTGAGCTGGCAGGGTTTTATGGCAGACGATGATGAATAAAAGAAGAGGATAGATAAGAAAATACGATATATGGATAATTTATGAGAAGAATGGATAAATAAGATATATCAGAATAATGCATAAGCAAGGTAGAAAAGAAAATTTATATGAGATGGGGGAGAGGGAGAGCGAGAAGAGAAGTAGAGGAGAGAGGAGAGAGAGAGAGCAGAGAGATAGAGAGAGATGAGAGGAGAGGGAGAGGGAGAAGAGGGAGAGGGAGAAGAGAGGGGGAGGGAAAGGGGAGGGGGAGGGAGGGAGAAGGGAGGGGAGAGAGAGAAGGGAGGAGAGGGAGGGAGAAGAGAGAGAGAGAGAGAGAGAGAAGAGAGAAGAGGAGGAGAGGGAGGAGAGGGAGAGGAGAGGGAGAGGAGTGAGAGGGGGAGGGAGAGAGGGAGAGGAGAGGGAGAAGAGAGGAGAGAAGAGAGAAGAGAGAGAGAGACGAGAGAGAGAGAGAGAGAGAGAGAGAGAGAGAGAGAGAGAGAGAGAGAGAGGGGGGAGAGGAGAGAGAGAGACTAGAGAGACTGAGAGAGACTGAGAGAAAGAGAAGGAGAGAGAAAGAGAGAGAGAAGAGAAGAGAGAGAGATGAGAGAGGAGAGAGAGAGAGAGAGAGAGAGAGAGAGAGAGAGAGAGAGAGCAGAGAGAGTGAGAGAGGGAGAGAGGAGAGGAGGAAGGAGAGATGAGAGAGGAGAGAATGAGAGAGAGAGAGAGAGAGATGAGAGAGAGAGAGAGAGAGAGAGAGAGAAGAGAGAGAAGAGAGAGAGAGAGAAAAGAGAAAGAGAAAGAGAAAGAGAAAGAGAAGGAAGAAAGAAGAAAGAAAGAAGAGAAAAGAGAGAGAGAGAGAGAGGAGAGGGATGAGAGAGAGAGGAGAGAGGAGGAGAGGAAGAGAGAGAGAGAGATGACGGAGAGAGTGCTGAGAGAAAAAGAGAAAGAGAAGAGGAGAGAGAGATGAGAGAGATGAGAGAGAGGAGAGACGAGAGAGTAGGAGAGAGAGAGAGAGAGACTGTCGAGGACTAGAAGAGAGAGAGATCGAGGAGAGATGAGAGAGAGACCGTCGAGAAAGAGCAAGAAGGTCGCCCACTTCCTGTCCGCACGCGGCGATAGGGGGCTTTCGGGTGGGGATTCGCGGTCGTCCTCGCTCAACCCCCCCCCTCCCTTCCCTTCCATCCCATTCCCATCCCATTCCCATCCATTCCCTCCCCTTCCCTCCCTCCCCCCGTCCGACGACTAGCCATTCCTTCCCCTTTTGTGCGCCCTCGAGAGGAAAGATCTACTTGGAGGCGGGAAAAAGGAAGTCCTGATATATATTATATATATTATTATATATTATATTTATATATTAATTATATATATTTTTTTTTTTTATTAACCTGATTTCGGTTCCAAAATAGGAAGGGAGGGAGGAGGAGGGGAAGGGAAGGGGAGGAAGGAAGGGAGGTGAGGGAGCGAGGAGGAGAGGAGGGGGAGACGGGGGGAGGAGGGAGAAGGAGGAGGGGG
>NW_020870588.1:768550-773550 GCF_003789085.1 Penaeus vannamei
TAAAAGTAGGAATGGAATCATTTCTTTGTCCGTGTGTGACACGGTTTTAGGTAATGATTTACTTCAGAGGTAGAGTACAGAAAAAGTACGTTGAAAGCCATATTCTGCTCTTAGTCCTAAAAGTATGCGGTTTAATAAGGTATATCTTTCAAGTGACCAGGCCCATGTTATTGTCACCATAGATAAATTCCGCTGGTACAACGATCAATATTTAACTTAGCAACACACAAATAATGCAATAGTGTGACATATTTCGACTGATTCACACGGGTAAGGATTAAAGCTCTGTCAGTTGCCCGTTATCCAAAGGTTGCACGAGTCGCTATTTTCCATTTCCAGTAGGAAATGATAATTATGGAAAATTGAATGTCCTTAACATTCTGTAAATAATTATCGTCGCCGTCAATCTTGCCATAATTATTGCTAATGAATTACTCTTTAGCATACTTTTTTAAGAGGAGGCTGTTCCCGACATCAATTATCAATTGCTATACAGTTTTTACCTTTCGAGCTTTCTCACATCTGTGTCAAATAACAATTTTTCAAGTGCGACAGATACCTTTCCAAATATCATTTACCTTATGAAAGATGCCTGTATGAATCTTAACATATACCGCAGTTGCAATATCTACGATATCTTCTGCATTTAACAGCCTATTTGCCAGCGTTCGTGAAAGTTAAACCTAAAAAAAATAAAAGAAAAAATGATTGTTACCGCTTCAGCTACATCTTTTATATCTGTCATATTGCATGTTTTTACATCGCCTATTTTCAACACCACAGCCCACGGTGTTGCTTTTTTGCCTTCCCCCTATGGCTTGCAACGAATTCCGTGCTCCTACAAACCAGCCCTTTGCCCTCGAGGAGGACGGAGCACTCGTGTGCGGTTGGAGGAAGAAATAAAGGTTACGGTTTTCATGGCGCTCTCAGGCGAAGCGGCTGACCAGCATGAGAACCAGATTTGAAATTTATACCTCGTCTAATAAAAGCGAAAGAGATCACTAAAAGGAAATGGTTTCTTACATGTCATGGAAATTCTGTACGGTATGCCCTCACTAAGTCAGGGCAAATTGAGGATGATATTCTTGTAGAGGACAAAAAGTAATAGTGGTTGGTACAAGAAATAATCTGCAGACGCGAATGGTAACGCCATAAAGGAAAAAGGTCGCGGAAAGCATCGCTCACAGATAATGTCCACTCGGAGCTCCAGTCCACTCGCTCGGCGCGGAAGAACAAGTTCCCGCGCAGCTCGCACACCGTCTTCTGTCCTCCTGCGCACCAACGTCACAACTACCTCACGACCACTCAGGAGGCGGCAGTTTAGCAGAGACTTTTAATTTCTCATAAAATTCAAGTTAATTCCATAGACTATATCATAAAAATGCACACGACTATCGACTAACGTTTCAAATATCCTCAATTGCCAAACTACTCAAATACAGTTGATACTTAACACGCACATTTCTGGCTACACCGGTGGCCTGCCTCATTCTTCTCAGTGACAATGACCGATGTTACGGTGCTTGACCTTTTTATCGAAATTTAATGGAAAAAACTGAAATCAAAGTTTTTACAGATTCACGGAATCATCCTAAATGAAAGTGTGAAAAGTGCAGTGCAATTTTCTGAACTGTTTCAGCTCTATCTTGCCGTGCATACCGGGGTGAAGAGAATGTTTTGCAGGGGGTGTTGGGGAGGCGGAGCCCCCCATCAACCCTCCCCTCGGACAGTGCCCGAAGGTCACGCCCAGTCACCGCAACTTGGATGGTTGAGTAAATTTTGTGTTGGTTACCGTGTGCACTTGCGCTTTCATAAATTCAAATATGACGGCATAATCGGACACTCGTATTTCGGAAAAGTCGTATTTCTTCGATTTTAGAAAATGTATATTTTGGCTCGCATTTCGGAAAGTTGCATTTCATTGCATTCATAATTAACTTTAGTCATGTACTGACACTGAAATCAGGCTGAGCCCACTCTTTACCGCCCCCCCCCAAAAAAAAAAACGTTCCCTCACGTGTCCCCCAAGATTGTTGGGTGGAGTTGGGGACTTAGTTTCTGGCGAGTGAGTCTGTACCGTAAAGAATTACCCAGGGCGAGTTATTAACTCGTGATGGCGTGTGCCTTTACTCACTTAGACCGCGACAGGGGATGTTACTTTTGCGTCATTAATGTCCCTTCTTCTCCATTCCTCTAAACACCCTTCGTTCTGCCGCCCCTGACTGTCAGCCACACACTGAAAAGTCATCAAAGATTCAAAAGTTCGAACTCAAGTGAGTCAAGTCCTCGCAGTTCGCACCCTCGCTGAGGCTCGCTCTCGGAGAGTAAACTTTGCCATCGCGTTGGAGTCTTTGATAAGGGTTGGACGAACTACAGTATAATGTATTTGATACCAGTCCTCACTCCTGAGGTCTTCTGACCTGGAGCTGGTGCATGTTATTTATGGAGGTGTTTACTTGTTATGATTATGACTGGGGATTGTGCTCTTCTATTTTGAAATGAGACAAAAAACAAGTTCACGGAAAATTCAAAGATGGCGCTGAACTGGGCACTTAGCCCTTCGAAGTGTTTCATATCTTTAATGGGGTCTGCTTCATTAGGTTTCTAAGCAGAGCGATTTATATATCATTCAGTATTATTCATATTTGTAGCTACATTAAAAAGCTTTTTTAAGAAGTGAAACGACTGTGATATCATAACCGTCACACATCACCCGAGAAGATCGAACGCATGCACTCACACACACACACACACACACACACACACACACACACACACACACACACACACACACACACACACACACACACACACACACACACACACACACACACACACACACATACACACACATACACACACACACACACATACACACATACACATACACACACATACATACACACACACATACACATACACACACATACATACACACACATACACACACATACATACACACATACACACACACACACACACACACACACACACACACACACACACACACACACAACACACACACAAACACGCAACACACACACAAACACGCACACACACACACACACACAACACACAAACACACACACACACACAACACACCACACACACACTTACACAACACAACACACACAAACACACACAACACACACACACACATACACACACACATACACACGCAGAAAAACACACACACAACCGCGCACGCACGTACGTACACACTTGCACACGCACACACACAATCGATAAATAGGTGAACGAAACGCGCGTGCGGCACCAACTCAGCCACACCAACAAACCTTCACAAATGCAGATTAGTTTCAGGAGTTGCCTTATGTCCCAGAATGTTTAGACCAATTATATCACGTAGACTGACGAATGGGGGCAAAAGGGGTAAGGGATTTTGACAGGGCAGCCTGGGGGGAAATCTGTAAAACTTGTAGCTTGTGCTTTACAATTGCGGTTTTAGGAACTTAAAAGTTATGGGTCAGCCGGGGTGGATAATTCCTTCAGTAAGGGGCATCTCCCTTACCCCTGAAGGTCCGGTATTTGCCTTATACCAAATTACCCTCGTATCTCAAAACGCACCGCCAGGTTATGGAATATTCGTGCAAAATAATCTCTTACCAAAAAGCACGCGGCCGTTTTCGTATCGCCAAATCTACCCTAACTAATCTACAGTGCTCTGCAACGTTTGACCTTCGATGTTTGGTATTAAGCATTCTAGTAATTCATAAACGTGGTAATCCTTAAATATAGCGATAAGGTGAGTTCTTCACCTTATCGCTATATTTCTATATCGCTAAATGACATCTGTTATAGACCCTGTTCAATCATGTTGGCAATGCTATGCTTTCGAGTGTATATGTGGTGTATAACCTTTGCTTTATGTTCTTTCATAAACCCCGGAAATTCAGCTGGGATACAAGGGGGTTGAAGGAAAATAGAAGTAACAAACGTGACTGATCGTAACGTTTATGGTTGAGGTTGAGGTAAATGCAAATACGCTGCATCTATATTAACATTGTCATAATAAGATTTGAAACAAAGAAAATGTGTTTCCCAGTCTTTATTTTGGCATAATTTCAGCACCATGAAGATACATTGAATATTAGAATACATAAATTAGGTAACAGATTGCATTTTTTTTTTTTTTTACTATGCAGTATTCATTGCATTTATACCAAGTAAATGACTGGAAAATTAATAATGATAAAGGTTATGGTAATGGTCAAAATATTACTTCAAATAGAAATAATTTGTAAAGGATAATGCAATAAGGAAAGAATAAAATGATGTCCCAGAAAGGGCCACCGTTAAAGGCCCTCGTCGTAGCCAAGGGCCCGGTGGAATCGCCCGTGGCCCCAGCGGCGCTTCTACCTGGTGGCCAGGAACATACCCCAGGCCTGGTCGCCCGCACTGCACCTTACCAACTTCTGTCTCCATCCATCCACGATTTCCTTGTAGTCCTTCTCGCTGTAATCCTGTACATGAAGATAAAATAAAATGTGATGAAATAAACATTCTAAGGGACAGTCATGTATGTTTGTCTTTTTCATTAGATACTATGTATAGCAACGTCTCTTGACATAACCTGTATGAAGGCATCGCGTGTCGGTTCGAAGTACTTGAGTTCATTCTGCAGCACGGAGATGAAGGTCGGCGTCATGTCCACCGCCTGCACGTCCTTGAAGCCAGCCTCCTCCAGGACCTTCCCGTACGCCTTCACCGTTCGCAGGTCGTATCCTGCGAAGGGGAGGATGGGTTTCATTGTCTTTCTTTTCTCACTCAGTCTGTCTGTCTATGCATACATGCATAGTTACACACACACGTCTGTCCCTCTCTTTTTCTTTCTATCTCACTCTCTTTTTGACCATTACCTTTCTCTCACTCCCCTCTCTCTCTCGTGTATGCATCCCATTACCTCTGCGTTTGACGTAATCAAGGAACTCCTGTGAGTGTTCCTGGTCTCCCCTGCAGTAGTCGGTGACGAAGAGTTT
>NW_020870589.1:0-2500 GCF_003789085.1 Penaeus vannamei
AAACTTGACGTGATAGAGAGTTCTACGCCACGTGCTTCAGAAGTTGTTCACTAGTTTAGTCTTAATTATTCCTATGGCTGGCTGATGAGTAGGCTATGAGGTTCTGTCGGCGTCCCCTGTTCGGGAGCTATGCAGCAGCGGTAGCCTCTTTTCGGGATGCAAGGTCTCTAATTGAAGATTTCTGGCCTCTGGTACCAGCACTCAGCCACATCATTAGAGATGGTACACGCGATGCTGGTATGCAGCCAAGGAGATCGACTATTCCTCGTTAGCACTTGTTGAAGGATCCTCCAGAACTTGCAGGGTGTTATAGGAATGCTGAGTTCTGTGGTACTGACAAGATTAGTTGTGGCTACCCTCGGGTCCACTTCAAAACTTCCCAGTGTCCAATGAGCCACCCTGTGTTCCATTTGGACAGGCTGAGGCAGGGCTGAGTCAATTTCTGGTGTTTTGCAGCGCTCGACAATCTGACGGGCCCTGTACTTCTGTGGGACACCTTCAAGTGCAAAACCCTTGATGTAGTTCAGGAATCAATTGGTAAACGCCCAAGAACAAGACCGAATTTTATCTCGCAGGAGACGCTGGAAGCCACAGATACTTGTCGTTTTCAGGTGTGCAGAACTCGGTCACTGTTGAGAGGGGACAAGGAACAGTTTATTAGGAGTCTTGCAGAGGAGGTCAAAGACCATTTCTTAGTAAATGACCATCATCCTGCACACCAAGCCCTGAGAAAGTTGAACTCCAAGTCCTCTTCACCAGGTGACTGCAGTCGCTCAGTAAGTGGCCAGATCGTCAGATCCTGTTGCAGTGCAGGAGTTTGGGGGCTGAGTATTTTGAGCAGTTGTACCAGGTTGACCCACCAACAGTTAACTTGAATGCGGGTATTGCTGCAATTCCGTTGCCAGACTTACCCATCAGTGAAGATCCATCCTCCCTAACTGAAGTTAGGGGGGCAATCTCCAAGCTGTAGAACACTTTTATTGAGAAATGAGAAGGTAGTTTCAAATGTATTTGACATTTTTTCTTTAATCTTTAAAAAAATGTCAGGCTTTGAGATATTTCTTTATAACTGAACATCATCTGACTTCTAATGAGCTTTTTACATCAAGAATCAAGGAAGTAACTTCTCATAAGCTATTGGCAATGGGTACTTGCATTGATCACTGCTTTTGTTTAATAAATTTTGTTTTCCCACAGATAGCTTCCCAAGTCTTGGTGTCAATCATTAAGTCTACTTGATCTCACCTATTTACCCTATTCCTTGAACTTCAGGGGTCAACGTTTTATAAATATGAGTATCACTGGTACTATCATCATTATAAATATCATATCATCAAGAATAATAATTGCAATAAAAATATATTTCAAAACATTCAAGGATTGAGGTTAACAGATGTAATCTGGTATGCAATTTACTTTTTGGTGACTAAGTACTTGCAAAGCCATCAATGTGTATAAAAATCTACAAATGACAATTTATGTGTACATACTTTCCCAGCTCTCCATAATACAAATTTAAAAAATCATGCAAAGATAATGTTGACTATGTCAGTACTAGTAGTTCATATTTACAATATAATTTCCTCATGTGATATACATTGTACACATCCATATATGTATACAAGAGACGAAATTACCACTACATATTTTTAAATCAGTTGTTTTCAGTTTATAGATACATATACTCAAAACTTTGAACTACTGCACTAAGATAAAGGCTCTTAAACTATCAGCATTAGCTCTAATAGTACTGATCCCAGAACGTAATCATTTACTGGAATGTAAAATACTGGTGCTCGGCGACAGAACCTTTCTATTGACAAGTTCTACATTTTTTTTTGAAAGAGAGAGAGAGAGAGAGAGAGGAGAGAGGAGAGAGAAGAGAGAAGAGAGAGAGAGAGAGAGAGGAGAGAGAAGCGAAAGAGAGAGAGAAGAGAGAGAGAGAAGAGAGAGAGAGAAGAGAGAGAGAGAGAGAGAGAGAGAGAGAGAGAGAGAGAGAGAGAGAGAGAGAGAGAGAGAGAGAGAGAGAGAGAGAGAGAGAAGAGAGAGAGAGAGAGAGAGAGAGAGAGAGAGAGAGAGAGAGGAGAGAGAGAGAGAGAGAGGAGAGAGAGAGAGAGAGAGAGAGAGAGAGAGAGAGAGAGAGAGAGAGAGAGAGAGAGAGAGAGAGAGAGAGAGAGAGAGAGAGAGAGAGAGAGAGAGAGAAGAGAGAGAGAGAGAGAAGAGAGAGAGAGAGAGAGAAGAGAGAGAGAGAGAGAGAGAGAGAGAGAGAGAGAGAGAGAAGAGAGAGAGAGAAGAGAGAGAGAGAGAGAGAGGAGAGAAGAGAGAGAGAGGGAGAGAGAGAGGAGAGAGAGAGAGAGAGAGAGAGAGAGAGAGAGAGGAGAGAGAGAGAGAGAGAGAGAGAGAGAGAGAGAGAGAGAGAGAGAGAGAGAGAGAGAGAGAGAGAGAGAGAAGAGAGAGAAGAGAGGAGAGAGAGAGAGAGAGGAGAGAGAGAGAGAAAGAG
>NW_020870589.1:7500-20000 GCF_003789085.1 Penaeus vannamei
ATTAATTTGTTCTTGTGCTTCAGGTTTAATCTCAACATCATCTGCACCGTAAATCTTCTGAGCAATGGTCCTGATTTTGTCTTCAATTGGCAGCTTTAAGTCATATAGGAACCTATAAGAATAAAGACAAAGTAAGCATAAATAAACAATGCCCAACAACACAAACCTTATACATGATGGGTTTAAATCAAAGGCAGTATACAATATTGTGTATGACAAAGTTCTCGTAACATGTACTGTCAAACAATTTATCAATCCCGGCATATGGATCCCAAGTGAAAAATAAACCATAGAATATAAAGGTGCAAGAACTGTAGATATATGGCAATCCATGCATGAACCAACATGAGCTAGAAATTGAAATCTGTACGGTGACCTAAAACAAGATATCAATAATGTGGCACTAACTATAAAGAGAATACATTAGCATACAAACACATACAAAGTATAGAGAAGTACAGTTATTTTCCAAGACATCTATAGGTACCAAGAAGCAAAGCAAAGCATTCTTAATATTTCTTTTAAATCATCATTCCATCATTAATGCCTTACTTGAAGTCTGAGGGTTGGCTGGAAGCTTTAGCAACAGCTTCTGCAAGCTGAACAGCACCTGAGCCTCCCTTGGCCCAGTGGCTGCAAATGACTGCATCAGAGGCACCTGCTTCAAGAGCCAGTTTCTTGATCAATCCAAGTTCTGCCTCTGTGTCAGAGCTAATGAGAAAGATAAGCTAACTAATTAAACAAATAATAATAATATTCTAAAAAGTCTGATCATTATTTTCAAAATATAAGATCTTATACATCATAACTGAAGCAGTTCAAAACTTCTCAAAACAACAACAACAAAAAAACAGTAACTGCGTAAAAAGAAACCTCAGATAACGTACGCAAAGGCATTGATTGCAACAACTACTGGAACGCCAAACAAGCGACCATTCTCAATCTGCTTGCCTAAGTTGCTGAAGCCCTTTTCAACAAGCTCCAAGTTTTCCTGTGGAAACAAAGTTCATACTAGAGTGTGCCATGCCTTGAATAGTAGAGCAGTAAGAGAAAAGTGAAGGAAAAAAAGGAGAAAAAAATATATATTCCAAAGAACATTATTTTATGATTCTTTCATGAAAAAATATTTCTCCCTCAATGACACATAAAGAAGAAAATAAAAAGGAGAGGAGAAAAGGAGAAAAAACTAACATCTGTATAGGCTGCAGGAAGTGGGACTCCAGGGGAGACTGTTGGACCTCCGCCATGCATCTTGAGTGCTCGCACGGTTGCCACCAAAACTACAGCATTTGGCACCAAGCCAGAGTAACGACACTTGATATTGAAGAACTTCTCCATGCCAATGTCAGCACCAAAACCAGCCTCAGTGACAACAACTCCATCACTTCCAACAAGCTGTGGTTTCAAAACAGACCATATGATTGTCAGGTTCATCAACAGGTGTCGCAATACATTAAAACTACAGGATCAGCAACATCAAAAGAAGATATACATAAGCAGGAACTAGTACAGATAGTTAAGGTAAAATAAATCATTAAAATTCCCAGAAGACAGCATTAACAACAACAGTAATAACAAATAATAAAGCCCTCAAACCTTGAGTGCAATCTTGTCAGCCAGGATGGATGAATTCCCATGTGCAATGTTGGCAAAAGGTCCTGCATGGACAAACACTGGCGTTCCCTCCAGAGTCTGCATAAGGTTTGGTCGAATGGCGTCTTTCATTAGGACAGTCAATGCTCCACTTGCACCCTGTGGAGAGGAACAGGTGAAAAAATATGGTAATTTCTACAATGATGAGTAAAATGAAGTAAATGTGTAAAAGATGAAGAAAACAAAGTAAATATTTTACATTCATACATCTATAAAACATGAATAATACTAACAAATAGCAAAAGTTAGTTCTGTCCTTCCTTCTATATCCACAATATACTAGTTGTGTTAATACTACCACCACCACCTAACAAATCCAATAGTTCCTACAAGATCCTCAGCTGTGACAGGGTTCCCAGAAGTGTCCGAAGCCACAACCATCTTGCCGAGCCGCTCCCTCATGTCAGCCAGAGAGGTGGTCAGGGCCAGAACAGCCATAATTTCACTGGCCACACTGATGTCAAACTGGCACTCACGTGTCTTATCCTTCTCAGTTGGGCTCTGGCCAATTGTTATCTTACGCAAGAACCTATCATTCGTGTCCAAGACTAGAAATCAAATGTAAAAAAGAATAAGAAAAAAATCCATCTACATCTACATATATACAAACTAGATTACTTTTAAAGTAATTATCTCTCAAAATGTGTATAATTTACAAATAATACAAAATTTTCCAAGTTTAACATCCATTGAAAATTTAGTCATTTCTATGTCTGCCAAAGACAAACCTCTCTGCCATGTGATGGTAGCTGGGTCAATATTCAGGCGCACAAACTTTGTGATTTCCTCCTCTGTCAGTTTGTCTGGGTTGGTTTCAACAATGCCGAGCTTCTTCAGGCGATTCAGCTGTGTGATAAATATTGAGTAGTTTTTGCTTCTCAAACTACAAATGAAAAACTTTCAATATTTTAGCAAATCATAAAGATGCCAAGATAGAGAGAGAGAGAGAGAGAAAAAACAAAACAATATCTTAGAGATGAACATCAAATATATACCTGGATCTTGGAAAACTCCCTCCCAGTTTTCAGCTTTGGAACAAGGCGGTTGTAGAGAGCCTGATCTGTCTGTGTGGACTCGTGGAACATTCTGGCATCAATCTGGGCAGCTAGAAGGTTATTGGCTGCTGTGATTGCATGGATGTCACCAGTCAGGTGGAGGTTGAACTCGTCCATTGGAATCACCTGAGAGTAGCCTCCACCCGCAGCACCTCCTGAAATACAATTGCGGAATGGTTGATGGTTTGAAGGACTTTGTTTATTAAAAGTTTTTATGACCTCTTACATTGATCTTGTGTAAAAAAAGAAGAAAAATAAAAGACATGAAAAGAAAAGAAAAGAAAGGAAGGGAGAGAAAAAAGGAGGTAAGAGAAATGGAAAGTAAGCTAAAAAGAGAAGGAAATAGGTCATATCAAATACATTTAATATTTACATATCTTCGTTACCGAAATTCTGATTTATTTTCAGAATCAATATCACCTGATTACCCCCTATGATCCAGATGACATTACGGTCCTGTCATGGAAAAATCTGGGTAGAGGGCCAGGTGACGCAAACTTGCCATCATGAGCAAAGGCCGGGGTGACAGAAAAGACTTGCCATGAGTAGACAAACCTTTGGATTGTGATTTGACTCATTTGGCCCTTAGAAGGGGGCATTAGCATTATTCCCATCAATAAACGAATGTGGTATGTAATGTGCACAAGCCATGACTGGAAGAGTACTGGCTCCATACTGCACACCATATTCCTGGTTGCTGTGACAGGCAGCAACAGTTGTATTACAGAAAATTGAAAATTAAGGAAAAATAAATATGACACTGTGTAGGGAAAATAAATTATTACCATCTGGATAGAGCAAATCAAAAGGCAAATATGGACATTGGATAATGGCAAAAAAGCTAAAAAAAATTTACACAAAATAACTTTGCAATGAGGGGAGGCACAGAGTCTTGTCACTGCTCATGGGTGTTTGCCCATGCCCAGCCTATGGCTGCATGCCTGGGATGTTGGCTAATTTTGCAACCCACAGCCCATATTTTCAGCACAGTGATTTCCATGACACAACCGGACCCAATGGGCTAACAATTGGATAACAAATACACTTCTAATATGCTCGCTAAGCCCTAAACATCCTGCTAAAAATATATCTTCCTCTTTTTAAAAAATGAAAAATATAAAAAATTCTTAACTAAAAAGACAAATCTGAAGAAATGAAAAACAATTCCCACTTGCTCAGAGACCTGTAATACTATACAAACCTTTAATGCCGAAAGTGGGTCCCTGGGAAGGTTGGCGGACACATGCAAACACATTCTTCTTTAGATGTGCACCGAGTGCTTGAGCCAGACCAATGGTGGTTGTGCTCTTCCCCTCTCCCAATGGGGTTGGAGTAATGCTAAAATAAAACACAAGGTAAATATACTCTTGTTAATTACATATAAATATAAATGATCCATATAACAAATATAAATGCTGAGAAAAAGACATTTCAAAAGACTTGCCAAAAAATTACTAATGAATCTTTTTCATTATCTATTGATGTAATGGGAAAAAAAAGACCATTTTCTGTATCGCAGATATATACAGTTCCATGGGGTTTTATTCAAGGGGGATGTCTGGTATTTCTCAAGCTGTTCCTCATTTAGGAAAAATCTGGGTTGTATATATTTTTAACAACTTTGGACCTTGCAAAGCCCCCCTTATTTTTTTTATCATTATTATATTTTTTTTTTTATGGTGTGTGTGGGGGGGAGGGGGGGAGAAGTATCACATGGGAGGTATCCTCAGGAAGCCATGAATTTCAGTGTTTCTTTGGAAAAATGGTCACTGCATTGTATTTAATTGAAGAATTGTAAACTATAGATGCTATTTCTTGGTAATTCTGAATATATTTCTTGTTCCAGGAACTTTTATTTTCCCTAGTTCAAAGATACAGCTGATTACAAGCTACTCAGACTGTCTGGCATTGATTGCTACTCAACTCTTCAACTGTCTGGGCAATCATGTATCATGAACTTACCATGCATAAATAAACTATGAATATATTTCTTCTAAATGCATGTAATTTCATCAAACAGTAGTAGAAATCCAAAGAGAATGATAAATCAGAAAAAATGCAGAATTTTCAAAGCTTATATCTCAACAAGTCTTTAATTTTCCATGCTGACAACCCCCAGGAAGCAAATTTTGAAATTTGGGGATGGGTCTTATTTATATGAAAAATATTCTCTACCTCCTGAAATTGAAGATAGCATGATGGACAGGCATTACAGTAAAACTACTGAATAAAATGTGGCTAGTCCCATCCTAAATGTAGGGAAAAAAAAACTAGAAATATCGAATAACTTAGGATAAAAGGGTATTAGCTCTAAGTCATTATCCCCCCCCCCAAAAAAAAATATATATCTGTTAATTAACCTCATGATTCCCTTAACCATTCGTTCCTAATACCTTGAAAATAAAATATGGAGAAAAGAAAAGAAAAGAAGCGAAAAAAACAAAAAAACCCAAAGTAATGAGAGAAGAATGATGAAAAAAAATGAAGCAGTGTCTGTTTACTCACCCTGCAACAACAACATAGCGACCATCCTGCTGTGATGCAAGGCGTTGCAACACAGACAGGGACACTTTTGCTTTCTTCTTGCCATACATGTCAACCTCAGAAGGCAGAAGACCAATCTCATCTGCAAGCTCTGCAACGTCCTTGGGTGTCTGGGCACGAGCAATCTCTATGTCACTGGAAATGAAGTTGTACTGTGATACTGTTGACTTATTTTTTGTCTTTTATGTACAATATACATCTCTTTAATCTGATTCACCCACAAAGTCAAATGATGCTTGATCAAGTGTATTTCCATATTCAATACCCAATTGAAGTTAAATTAATTAAGCATATATTTATTAAGCAAAAACTGGCAAGCATTTTTTTTTTTTTTTTTTGGGTCAAAGGAGGGAGTAAGTGTGAGGAAGCTATTCTGGTGAGCTTCCTCCAGGTACAACACCTACAAACACTTGCTCTTTCACCTCTCTATCTCCCAATAATAATCATAATAAATGTTAAAAGGCTAACAAGAATTCTTGTAATGCATTGCTTGTACACCCACAGCAAGATGCCTTGTTTTCTTGCATAGTCCCCACACAATTAATATGAATGAAGTGAATATAAAATGAGAATTTTTCCTTCTTACAAACAAGAATATATCCCTTGTACCCCCAGAGCACTGTAAACACTCATGTTTAACATATCTGTCTCACAGTTTAGTAATCTCTTTTAGCTATCTATGTATAAATATTTGACATTTTTATTACATGAATAACAAGGATTACATATCTTTATTACAAGTGCTTTTCATTTACAAATAGAGTGTAAGATTCCTAAAGTAGAGATCAACTTCATGGAGCCATCCTGTTCCTACAGATGATAAATTCAGACATTTAGAAGGCAAGCTAACCTGGGAACCTTTTCCAAAGGTTCAAGAGGCAAGTATCTTATCTTCCAATCATGGACGCGCATCTGAGCAGCTGCCTTCTGCGCAGATATGACTGTATTTTGCATGAGCATAGCAACAGTCATGGGTCCTACACCACCAGGCACAGGTGTGATGACAGATGCTACCTGTTGACCAACAAGCACATGTAAAAAAATGTTGATAATTTAGATACATATGTAATACCATAAAATGAAAATCTAACTTTCTTGGTTAAATGATTAAATACAAAAAATATAATATCATTTAGCTAATGAATAGCATCCATGTTGAACAAATTGTAAATAAACAGGAAAAATCAAGAAAACATACAAATATCCCAACAGCATCAAACCTTTTCACTATATTGCTTCTTCAGAGTATGCCCTGAAGAAGCAGTACTGCAAAATGGCCATTGTTCTATTTGCGTGTTTTCTTGTTCCTTCTTCTGATAACTAAATTTCATTATAAAATGAAAACTGATTTTACAAACCTTTGAGGCTTCAGCATAAGCCACATCTCCTACAAGACGGCTTCCTGATTTCTTGGTGGCATCTGTAATCAGAAGGGGGGGGGGGGCAAATTAACTTTTCTCGGGTATAACAAAATCTTTCTTAAGGCAATACAACTACTAAATCTTTTAACAAGTACATATACAAATATAATTTATGATTACTGCATCATACATACTTAAAGAAAACCATTCTAGTTTTCCTATCCATCAAAACCTTACCTGGAATAGCATTAATGCCACAGTCAATGACCACAGCCCCTGGCTTAACCCAGGAGCCTTTCACGAACTCAGGTCTTCCAATACCTACAACCAAGATGTCAGCAGTTCGCACCTACAGAACAATGGTTGATTATCATTAAATCCTTAGATTGTGAAGTGATTATGATAAGAATGACAACAAATTTATAAGCTATTCTCTAAATTGTATCACTGCACCTAAACTGAAAACAAATTCAGAATCAGAACATGAAGATAAAAGAAAGAAATGAAAAAAGCCTAAAAGATATTACTGCTAGCAAGCACAATACTCACTGTTCCTTCCAAGTCTGCTGTGCGAGAATGGCAGGTGGTGACAGTCGCGTGATGCCACTTTAGGAGCTCAGCCATGGGTGTGCCGACAATCTTACTGCGGCCCAAAACGACTGCACTTGCTCCCTGAATCTTGGCACCCGATCTAATGTAAGGGAGCTTGTTTTTATGCCTACTCTAAATCAAAAGCTTCAGGCTGAGTGGTATACATCCTCTGATAATGCACTGGTCAATTCATGGACCAGTTAACAAACTATATATCTTTTATATATTATATACAAAGCCTTTTATATTACAGTCATCTTATGTAACAAACTATTTTGAGATGATAACTGCTTCATGTTTTTGGAGAACTAAGTAAAGAAGCCAAAATATTGTACAAAACAATCTGCTCTTCAACTACTGTAAACAAGTAGTATGTTCAAAATAAACTCTCAGAATACAAAACAAGCAATACTATACCAGTGCAAGAGAAGATCTAAAGAAAAGAGTGTATATACAATAATAAAAAAAATCCATAATAGTAATTTACCTTCTGATGAGTTCCATGCAGCCATTGGGAGTGCATGGCAAGAACCCACCACTGAGCATGCCATGAGAAAGTTTGCCGGCACTTGCTGTTGTTAACCTGTAGAAAAGAGTGAGACTTTCATCAATAATGGGTATTATCTGTATTTGGAGACATGACGTGGCAGACAAAATGAGAAAGACAGAAAAAGATTAAGGCAGACAAATAGAGAATTCAAAGAACAGGCAAAGAGAATTGCATCCTAGACAAAGCCAAAATAATGAAAAGAGAGACTCACCCATCGACATCTTTATCAGGGGAAATGGTGTCCAATACGAGGTCTGAATCTATTTCATTGTCGGATTCTAGGGGCATCTGGACAATCATGCCATGGATGTTTGGGTCATTGTTCAGCTTCTTAACCTCTTGAACAAGCTATAGGCATAAAAAGGAATTAAATGTAAAAGTAAAATGATACAAAACAAGATACTCATATTTATAAATAAGAGATATAGATATGTAAAATAATGGTTTATCGAGGAGAGAAGGAGAAAATTATAAAAATAATGACAAAGAGACCATTTACAAAAGTATTCTACATGAAGTTATCAGTTCAAATATATTTCATGAACTGATATTAAGACCAGGAAAAAAAATATTGACAGAAAGTGACACACAATACCCACCTGTGACTGGGTAATTGATCGGGGAAATTGGATATGTTGGGCTCTAATTCCTATTTCCTCAGCTGCTCTTATCTTCATGCGGATGTACACATTACTGTCTTCACGTGCCCCAACCTATGTAATTATGAAGAAGAATAAAGTTAAAGTATAAATAAAAATAAATAAATAAATATATAGAGAAAGAGATGGAGATAGAGAGAGACACAAAGAGACAAGACTAAATGAAACAGAAAAAAATGAGTATGCTCATATAATATACCTATAATAAGTATTTCAAAGTCCTATCACAACCAAATTTTCTAATTTGCTCATGATATTTATATTGTGGAGTCAAGTAATGCTATGACCATAAACTCATTAGTGCAATGTCAACTAGTTTGTGTATTACTCAACACATTACAATGAAATAATCTATAATCATTAATGCATGCTATTCCATGTTTCAGAATTTTTTTGTAGACCAATCCTTTTAACATTATAATATATATTTAACATTTTTCTAACAATCATTCATATGGTCATTTATAAAAATCTTTATGGCTTGGATTTTTGACAGCTCCATGAGCTTTCATTCCTTGACATGACCTGATGATGTAACCCCAACTGTGTAGGGTTTGGTACCTTGAGAGTCCTAGAGGCAGTCCCCTGACTGAGGACTTGGCGGGGCATAAGGTTCGGATATACTGTATAATGGCCACGGGTCCAGGGGAGTGAAGCTCACTAACCAGAAAGTATAGCTAGAGTGCATTGTACAAATACCACAGGGTCCAGTGGGGTCCAGTAGCCAGAACCTTCTGGTAGGGGAATGTATGATTGAACATACTCTATAAATACCACAGGGTAAAGAGTGTCAAGGTCCTTGGTTAGGAAATACATCATTGGAACATTGTGCAAATAACTTTTGGGGCCCAGGGGATGGAGACTACAAGCTCAAGAATTATGATTATAAAAGCAGCATGTGTGGTCTAGGGTGTGGAGCACCATGTTCAGGCAAGGTTTATAGTGGCGAGTATTTATAAAGGTATTACCAAAAGTTGGGGTGGATTCCAAAAGACTTTTTCTAAAGCAGGCTCTTGGGCCTGTTCACTTTCACCGATTTTCATTTATTTTGTCCGGTGCTTCTGTATATCTATTCTACATTCTTTTTATTCCATCCTCTTTTGGCTTGCAATTTCCCTGGTAAGCATCATGCTCTCCTCTACTATCAGCACTATCAAATCAGAATTGTTAGCTGTATTTGTTTCTGCACCCATCAAAATCACTACATATACACATCTGCAGTGCATCTACAATTTTCTTATTTTTCATCGGAAAATAGGCATGATGGTCTTTCACAAATGCCAAAAAGATTTTAAGTAGGTGGCTACAGAATATATTTTGCAATAATTCTTATTATGGAATGCTCATATTAAAAAAAGAAAAAATGAATAGTTTGTACAGCATTACCTTTTTCTTCCATATCACTACTCTTGCATGGTCTAACAAATAAATCAAGAAACTTCACTTATTACAAGTAAAAAATACATGCTATCCCAAACAACTTAAAAGTAGTAATAGATATATACAAGGAAATATGTCTTAAAGAGATTAAAAAAATGGTTCTTCCATATCACTACTCTTGCATGGTCTAACAAATACATATCACTACTCTTGCATGGTCTAACAAATAAATCAAGAAACTTCACTTATTACAAGTAAAAAATAGATGCATAAAGTGGCTTTAAACTCATCTTAGCTTTTATTCTAAAAATATCAATCCTTGCCCTTGACATAGGGGGCCTCAAATGAAAGTCAATTAAGGGTGAAGCATTGTAATTTTCCATAAGATAGCATCAACTAGAAGGTAAAATTTATATGGAATTGACAGACTGATTACATCTTAAAACATATAAATCCTTGCCCTTGACATAGGGGGCCTCAAATGAAAGTCAATTAAGGGTGAAGCATTGTAATTTTCCATAAGATATCACAAACTGCAAATAAAGAATATAAGTGTGATAAATAATAACCAGTCACTCATATCACACTTCAATCACATGCTTTGTCCACCTTGTGCAATATACAATTTAATGTTTTGAAGGATCTAATACATCTCCAATTACGTAATTTTCAGATACCGTAAGCAATGCTTAATCTATAAACTACTGTCCATCTCTTTAAAATGGTTTAAAATGACTCTTTACCTGTACAATTGCCAGTCCAGGTGCAAACTCTGGGAACTCCTTTTTGAGGTCAGCGACTTGCTCTTTCAACTTATTGCGGACATCTCTGCAGGGAGGTAAATTTTAATAATAAAGCTAAACTTTACAACATATTTATATATAAAAACTAGAATTCTGGAGTATAGCATTTAGTTTGACAAAACTGCTATGATTATGTCGACATCATGTCAACAACATCTAATTTTAAGATATCTTTAATACAAAATAACATTATGAATATGTAATACAACTATCATCAACATTAGTTAACATGGTAACTGAATCACTTACTGTGCCACCTCCTTCCCCGACAAAACAAGTGCTGCCTTTTCTTCAGCCATACTGAAATATAACAGTTATGAGTAAGATAGAATGAACTCAACTGAACCTACAAACTAAGTGAATCATGGACATTATATTCATATATATATATTTTTCCTTGATCATCTTTATACTTTTTTATGTGTCAGAACAAATCTAAAACAAAAAAGCTACTGACAACACAAAATAATGATTGGAAAGATAAATTCTCAAACAGGTTTTACAGCAGTTTAAATTGATCCTCAATACTATAAGAATATCTCCACTTCTGAAATTCATCTCAATATATTTAACTCATCTTCAGTTACATGTATATATAAACAAGAATTAATAAAACTAAAATACCCCTATTAGAAGAAGAGGTAGAGGAGACAATACATAAAACAAAAAGCATGAGAATGAACAGAGAGAAAGAATAAAGAAATACAATAAAAGAAAGAAAAAAAAAAAAAAAAAAATACTCAGTATACAGGAACTTGTGAATAACATACTATGAAAAAATCCCTCCCTATCTACATAAGACAGCTAAGAGATTAAAGCATAACCCTAACAGTTTATCAGAAGCTACAGTGCTGCCACAAAAAAGAAAAGAAAAAAAGAAAGGAAAAAAGCCCTCAAGCAAGTCTCCTAGACTCATCATTGCCAATTATGCTTTTAACAGAAGGACTGGCTGAAATTATACAAATCTCTACTTATCAAACTGTCCCCCTTAAAATATTACACCATTTGATAAGAACCTTCAAGAGAAACCAACAACAACACATCAACAATAAAACTGGGGTCGAAATAAGTCCCCAAACGAAGTCTTGACATCTTCAGAGGAGGCTTTGGAGGCACCACATGGCAACTGTCCCTGTGACCTTGACTGGTGGTCAGCAAGTCTGGCTCCCTTCACTCTATTAGTCTTATTGGGCTTTTATGGAAGATAAGAGGAGGGAGAAGGGGAAGTAAGATGAGGGATGAAGGAGAAAGGGAGAGTGAGAGAGGATGGATGAAAGGGGTGGAAGAGAAAATAGGAGAGATAAGAAAGATGAAGGAGGGGGGGGAGGGAAGGGGAGAGGAGGAGAAAATGGAGAAAAAGATGCAAAAGTACACAAAGAAAGAGAATGCAATGGGGGAGAAAGAGGAGGGAGAAGAAAAGATAAAAAAAAAAAAAGAGAGAATAGGGAAAGGAAAGGTCAAACAAGAAAAAAAAAAAAAAACTAACATCATCCTTATCTGTCAAAAAAAAAATCCTCATCAAATATAATAAACCAAACCACACGAAATGAATGCAAAATATTAACATGGACCTCCATCAGCATCCCTCCTCGACCAATGAGATAGAAAGGAGAGAAATTCGGAGCAAAATGCGCTGAACACGCCTCCCTCCTCTGGCCCGTGATTGGCTGATCTCCCTCACACCACAGATGCACAAGTGTTCATTCTGTTGCCAAGTGTACATGAATACCCTGATTCTCGGGATTTAATTCATGAATAGACATTAGGAATGGGGCTGTGTGTGATGGTGTATTCTGATCTCTTTAATGAGAAAATATCCGTGTAATCTTATTTGTTCTGGGGGTTTTGTTCTGAGATATAGAAGATAAAACATATCTGTAGTTTCAAGACAACACTTATCAAAG
>NW_020870589.1:25000-30000 GCF_003789085.1 Penaeus vannamei
TGTGTGTGTGTGTGTGTGTATACCATCATCATCAGCAGCCTGAGTCAGTCCACTGCAGGACGTAGGCCTCTCCCAGTCTTTTCCAGCTGTTCCTGTCTTGCGTTTTTTGTTTCCAGTCTTGGCCCCCAAATTTCGCTATTTCGTCACGCCATCGTGTCATTGGTCTGGCTCTTGGCCTTTTTATTTTCTTTGTCTGTTCCTTTCTTTGTCCATTTGTCGTCTTGTCTCCGACACATATGCCCTGCCCATTGCCATTTCTTCTTTTTGATGCTCCCGATTATATCTTCCACTTTCGTCTGTTCTTTGATCCACGTCGCCCTCATCCGATCTCTTAGGCTAAATTCCCAGCATCGATCTTTCCATCCCTCTCTGGGCACTTATTAGTTTCCTCTCCAGTGCTCTGGTTGTAGTCCATGTTTCTGACCCATAGGTCATAACTGGGAGGACGCATTGGTTAAAGACTTTTCTTTTTAAGCACAATGGCAAGGAACCTCTTAGTGCTACTGTGTCTGTTGAAGGCAGCCTAGACTGATTCGTCGCTTTATTTCCTCTTCGCTAGATGTGCTTGTCTGTACGAATTGTCCTAGATATGTATACTTGTCTACTACCTCTAGGGCTTCGCCTTGTACAAGTATCTGTTCGGATAGGACTCTGCTGTTGAACATAAGCTTAGTCTTTTTCTTGTTAATTTTAAGTCCGACTTTTAGACTTTCTCTATTCAGATCGTTTATTAATTGCTGCATTTCATCTGATGATTCACTAAGGAGAACAATATCGTCTGCAAATCTTAGATTGTTTAGGTATTCGTCTCCTATTTTGATATTCTCTTCCCATTCTAATTTCTTGAATATTTCCTCGAGGCAGGCTGCAAACAGTTTTGGTGAGATGGTGTCGCCCTGTCGAACGCCTTTTTTAATTGGTTCCGTGTGGAGCTTGATGGTTGCTGTCCCATCTTTGTATATATCTTCCAATATTTTACAATATACCTCCTCTACTCCCTGTTGTCGAATAGCACCTAATACTGCTGGTATTTGTACAGTCAAATGCCTTTTCATAATCGATGAATGCCATACACAGGGGTTTCCTATATTCGTTTATTTTTTCTCGTATTTGGGTGAGCGTGTGGATGTGATCTGTTGTTGAGAATCCGCTGCGGAAGCCTGCCTGTTCTCTAGGCTGGCTAGAATCCAGACTGTCAGAGATGCGAGCTGTAATGACTTTTGTGAACAGTTTGTAAGTAACTGAAAGTAGGCTTATGGGTCGGTAGTTTTTATTAAAATCCTTTTTATCGCCTTTTTTTGTGTAACAAGATAATATTTTGCATTTTTCCAGGCTTTCGGATTTTTTTCCGTTGAGAAGACGTTAAAAAGATTGGCTAGTTTCACTGTTGCGATTTCTCCTGCATCTAATAGAAGGTCTATACTAATTCCGTCTTCACCTGGTGTTTTCTCTCTCTTCATGCCTTTAAGTGCTCTTTTATTTCTTATTTTTGTGATATTAAGTACGTCTCTAGGTACGCGTTCGCTTCTATCTGTGGCTGTTCATTTGAGTTGTATAGATCTTTGTAAAAGTCTTCCACTATTATGATTTCATTCTTGTTATATGTTACTTCTCCGTCTGGTTTCTTAATTGCATACATTTGATTTCTCCCTATTCCTAGTCTTCTTTTAGCTGCTTTCATGCTGGTACCTGAAATCACTGCTTCATTTATTATTTGAGTATTGAATTTCCGTACATCTTCCCTCTTCTTTTTATATATGGTCTTTGTTAGTTCAACTAATTCTATCTTGTCCCTGTTTGACGATACTTTCATGGCCCTACGTTTTTGCATAAGCTGTTTAGTTTCTATCGAGAGCTTGCTGGAGCTTTGCTTGTCGTTCTTGTCACCTACTTCAAGTGCAGCTTCTTTTATTATGTCATTGAACTGTTTATTAATTTGGTCGATGTTGTGATCTTCGTCGCGGAGAAGTGAATATCTGTTTTGGATGTTTAGGCTAAATTCTGTTGCTCTGATCTTCAAGTTAGCTAAGTTTGGCTGTGGTTTACGTATTAGTTTGTTCCTTTCCCTTCTGAGGTGTATTTTAATTTCGCCTCTCACCATTCTATGGTCTCTGCCAACATTTACTGTATTAAGGACCTACATCTTTTATTATATCGCGCCTATTTGAAATTATGGAGTCAATTTCGTTTTTGACGTCAGAAGGCGACTTCCATGTCCACTTCCGTTCTAGTCTTTTTTCGAAGAATGAATTCATGATATTGAGTGATCGAGCCTCCGCAAAGTCGACTAGCATTTGTCCCCTCTCGTTCCTAGTGCCTATTCCATGGTTCCCTACTGCGGTTTCGCCCTCTGTCTTTTTACCTATTTTGGCATTAAAATCTCCCACAATTATTGTGAAATGGGTTTTATTCTCTCGCTGGCTAAAGGAACATCTTCATAGAAGCTCTCTATTTCTTCATCACTGTGGCTGCAGGTTGGAGCATAGACTTGAATAATCTTTGTTGTACGCATTGTTTAGTTTTATTTCGCTTACACTATAGAATTCCACGATGCTCTTTCCTAAGCGTTTGTGTATTAAGAATCCTGCCTCTAATTCCTGTTGCCTAACCTGAGGTTTTCCTCTCCAATAGAGCACGTGTCCATCACTTATTATCTTCTGCTCTTCGCCTAGTCTTTTAACTTCGCAGAGTCCTACTACATCCCATTTAATGGAATTCCTCCAGTAAAGCTAGTAAGTCGATATATATATATATATATATATATATATATATATATATATATATATATATATGTATATAAAAAAATATATATATATATATACTATATATATATATATATATATATATATATATATATATATATATATATATATAACTATAATATATATAACTATATAACTATAATATATATATATATATATATATATATATATATATATATATATATATATATATATATATATATATATATATATTCAGTTCGGATAAAAGGAGAATTGATAATTCCTGCAATGATGCGCAGTTGTTTTCATTTGTTCTTTTTGCTTGCTTTAAAATGGAGATGTAAATTTTAGCATTATGAGGGTAGTGGGTTCTATTTTTTAAAATCTATATGAAATTGTGATAATAATACAAAAATGTCAGATCTTCCAGATTTATTTATATTTTCAAGACATTCCATTCCGAATTACGAAAATGACTACGTCTTCCTACGTCTCTCCTTGGGTCTTGACAATGTCAGCGATACACTTGTCGAGCTCTGTCATCTGCTTCACGAAGTCGCCGTCCTGAAGGAGGCGAGCCAGAGCGACCAGGCTGTGACGCAGCTCTTCCCTCGTCCTGCCCGTGCCCTCCGCCACCTCAGCCACGGCCACTTCAACGTCCTCCTCTACCACTCCTTCGTCGAGGAAATAGGCGAGGGGCGTTCTGCGGTGGCACGGGCGGCCAGCGACGACGTGGAACAGGGTGACCGACGTCTTGGCGCACTCGCGGACGGGGAAGTAAAGGCCGCAGGTGAGCTGGCCGGTGCAGTCCCTCCCCAGCAGCGTCTTGAAGCCGTAGACGAGGTTCCTTCGCTCCGCTATGTCGACGCCGGAGAGGAAAGGTCTCGAGATGTGGATCAGGTTGCTGAGGCGAAGGGGTGGCTTGCCCTCCCGCTCCTCCGTCACTTCCCAGACCACGAAGGCCGGGTTATTCGGCTGGTACTTGTAGCGGAAGGTCCTGGAGACCTCAGCGCGGGCCGTGCTGCCTCGGACAGGACCCGACTGCGGCGCGAGACCGTCCTCCATCACGGTCACGGGCTGGCCGACGTGGTAGCCCGGGTCGAACAGCATGACTCCCGGACGGCCGCACACGCTCACCCTCACACACAGCATCACATGTTCTTTCAAATTGGTAGTGTTGGGCGGGACACTGCCGGAGCAATACCAGTCCACGTCCTTCACTTCTTCCTCGCAAGAAACCTAATTCAGACGATACTGTTAGAAACTATATTTAACATGTTTAACCCCTTGTGGTGGTACAGTGGTACGTCTGTGACCTGCCACATCCGAGCCTCTAGTCAAGAGACCGGACACGCTGCTGTGAGGGGGTTCCCATCAGCCCTGTCTGCGGGTGAGGGAGAAAAAAAAACATTTTTTTCCTAGTTCTAAATCGAGTGCATAGCAATTATAAATCTAATAAACTCTATAAAGAGGGTGCTACTTCGACAAAACTCTTACTGGCATAAAATATTTTTGTACTGACTTTAACTGAATTGCACAAAAACTAGTACCAAAAAAAATAAGTGCCCCTTTTTCTCCCGATTCTTACCTGGTACGTGGCATCTTTCAAGCCGGGGTAAAGAACCTCGAGAGGGGAGAGTCTGGTGGCGAGGTCACCCGCGAGCCCGACGCAGGTGTAGCGACCCGGGACGAGCGGGGGGTCGTAGTCACGGTAGAACTCCATCAGGTCGTCATATTCCCCTCGAGACGCCAGGTATTCCTTACTGAAGCTGTAAGTTAAATATTATTAGATTTGAGTTGGGCAAAGTCGACTGAGAAATCAATTCCTATATACGCATATAAACAATATATTAAGAGTTAATGTAGAATAATCAAAAGCAGTTTTCGAAATATAAAGTGGACCCGATTCCAGGTATTGTTCTAAAAATATACATCTAAACAGATATTTCGAACTACTCACGTCAGGAAGTTGGAGAAGCTGTCGTAGCAGTGGTTGTCGAGGGCGACGTGGAGGACCCGGGTCGCCCTCGCCACAAAACCGTAGTAGTGCTGGAGACTGGAGAACTTGAGGTCTGGGCGCTCGCACCCCCACTCCGGCAGGGGGAGGGGGCGCTCCAGGGGCCACTCGTCCTCGCCCCAGTCGCTGTCGTCGTCGTCGTCTTCGCTGTCGCTGACATCGAGGAGGGGGCCAGCCGGGGCGTCGGAGCTGACCACGGAGGTCCCTCGCCCCGAATGGTAGCCCGAAGACGTCGTCGAGAACCCTGGGAGCGGTCGGAC
>NW_020870589.1:40000-42500 GCF_003789085.1 Penaeus vannamei
CATCGACTGGAGTAACCTCTGCTATTGAGGGCTGGAGTCTGCTGGAGATAGCCATGGCTACTCCCTGGAGATGGTGACCATCGCTGCAGCCCGACCAGTAGTAGGTGTAGCCACCTACACTAATCTTGCCGCTGCCAGGTCTTCTCACCTCCGAGAGAGCAGCCACCTCCACTCTCAGCTTCCCCAGTTCCCTCGACAGCAGAGGCAACCGAACATCCTGACGCAAAGAACGGACGTTCCAAGCCCCCACCCTGACTTCTTGCCTGAGGTTTAGCCTCGGGCAGTCACTCCAGGTGGACGCCACCTCTGCCACCCCTGCCGACGCTGCTCCATATAAAAGGGTGTGGCTGGCTACGGGACCCATCATCCACTTTCCACCGCAAGCTTCACTCCAGGCTTGCGACTGCCAGAAACACAGGCTGGACGAGTAGGTCCCGTTCCCATCCTGCGTCCCGGCAGTCGCCCTCCCAATGGGGCCCGCAGCCCGCCTCACTTTCTGAGTGGGAGGAGCATTGCCCCTCTTCCAAGCATTTCCATTTATATCAGTCACTGCCGATGAGGTTTATCTGGGGAGAGGAGGACTGGCAAGGCCCACCTCCCCCGAGCCTCCCATTAACCACAGGGGGCCTAGGGGCAGGAGTTGGTACAGGCCCAGGGCGTGTCCACACGCCGGTGGGCCAGGGACCGCGAGGTACCCAGTTTCCATGGGAGGCCATGAGGAGGCACTGCAGAAGTCTTAAGGCTATGCACTGGCAGGGGAGGCTTATGCATAGCTGCTCCCTCTTTCGCATGAGGCTAGCCAGCGGTGGCAGCTGCAAGCGAGAAGGCATGCAAAGCACTTAACACTAACTAGACTACTATTTATGATATAAATAATATGAATACACACACACACACACACACACAACACACACACACACACACACACACACACACACACACACACACACACACACATATATATATATATATATATATATATATATATATATATATATATATATATATATATATATATGTATATGTATATAAACACACATGCCTGCGTAATGTGTTAATATTAGGTATCAGCATACAACGGCTCTTGCTATAAAATCTCAGTGCTTATTATTCCTAATAATTTTACATTCAAAGAAGGTTGAACACATCAGATAAACTTCAATGATATACCAAGAAAGGAAAAAGTTTTAGCTTCTGTGATTTTCCAGGGCGCGTGTGCCTCTGCGGTGAACTGCCTGGAGGTGTGCGCCCCCGACTGCACCGGCAAAGCGCCCGGCGAGAGGGTCGTTGACCCTAAAGACTGCACTCAGTACTACTACTGCCTCGTCGGTGAGATGCCGACCGACAGCCCTGTTCCGTGTGAGGAAGGTCATGTTTTCGATACTGCAACCGGCTCCTGCGTTTCCGGGACAGACTGCACCGATCTCTGCAGTTCCAAAGAATGCAACTACGTCTGCAACGATAATTTAGAGGTGGTCAGCGACCCCCTGAATTGCGGTCAGTACTACTTCTGTCTTCCGTCCGGCGAGGAGGGCCCCATCTACTGCCCTGACGACAGGCCTTTCTTCAACGGCGAGACATGCGTCAACACGTACGAATGCTGCTCGGACCCGTGCGCCCCCTACTGCGTGGCGCCGGGCAGCCAAATCCCGGATCCGAAGAACTGCTCGATGTTCTACGTGTGTCTCGAGGAAGGGCCTCCGTCGGAGGACCTACACTTCTCGTGTCCTGACGGCGCGAACTTCGACGTGACGGTCGGCTTTTGCTTCGAGGGCGCGCAGTGTCAGTTCCTCTGCATAGATCCGCCGTCGACGACCGAATCCACAACCATCACGACGACGACCGAATCCACCATGATCACGACGACGATACAAGCGACCACTCCTCTTCAGTGTCCAGACAGCTTCGTGTGCGCGGAGGTCGGCTCGTTTCAGAAGTTCCCGACGTGCGTCATAGAGTACTACGCGTGCTATGCCGAAGGGGTCTGCGCGGTTCTCGAGAAGTGCAAGGAAGGCACGGTGTTCAATCCTGTACCGGAATATCCGTACTGCATTGTGCCCGAGATGTGTCCTTACACCCCGGTCTAAAGACAAAGGAAACTGACTTGCACACGAATTCCTTTACACCACCAACTCAAGCACAGAGGCAAATGTATTTACTCCTTTATTTTGCTGTGCATCATGCAGATTTCATGCGTATCGTCATCTCGCTTTCGTTTTATCTGTACTCACCACGATGATGAATAAAACATGCAAAGAAGCCGATATCATTGCTAGCCTTACGTAATATAAATTTTAGGCTTAATAACGCCGATGGCCGAGGTGGGTACGACAGGAAATTATCTTTTTGGTTTTCAATTTTGATCCAAAAACTTCATATGGGTTAAAAAAAACAACGCAATGAAAAGAAAATCTATGTGAATTAAGAAAAAAAACATTGAAGTTGCTCGACATTATTTGCGTGAACGTAAGAAAGTTGAAAAGTGGAAGGAACAGAACAC
>NW_020870589.1:47500-50000 GCF_003789085.1 Penaeus vannamei
GAATGAATTTCAATACTGCAGTTTAACATTGCAAACTGCTTTAGTTTCGCGAAGAGATTGCTCAAGCCCACGCTAAATTTAATTGAAAGTGGAAGAGCAATTACCAATCACACATTTACCTTCGTCAATAAACCCTCGAGTAAAGTCCCCTTTCATTTCACCTGCTCATGTCACAACCTCTTGGCGAAAAGGCCTTCGGCATATTCGAGTGTTTTCTTGTCCTTCCCTCCGTTGTTCCTGTTGCAATCTGTTCATCATGAATTCCACACACACACACACACACACACACACACACACACACACACACACACACACACACAACACACATATATATATATATATATATATATATAATATACATATATATCATATATAATATATATACATATATACATATATACATACATAATATATATATATATATATATATATATATATAATATATATATATATATATATATATATATATATATATATATATATATATATATATATATACACACACACACACACACACACACACACACACACACACACACACATATATATATATATATAATATATAATATATAATGTATATATATATATGTCTATATATGTATATATGTATATATATATATATTATATATATATATATATATAATATATATATATATATATATATATATATATATATATATATATATATATATTAATATATATAATATATATATATATATATATATATATATATATATGGTAATTTTCTATATTACGTCCGCATGACTGATATCGACGATTTGGTATCGTTGATTCCTCTCACTCTATACAATGCAAATAGATAGGTTTTATTGCGCGCTAACCCCCGTTAGCGACAAACTTGGTCCCGATTGCGGGGCGACGATGTCGGAGCGCCGGACGTAAATATAGAAAATTACCCTAATAATTTAACCTCACAGTGAATATAATCCTAGTTATTCACATGACTTCCATTGCAGGGGCTGTGCCCCTGCGACCCCCCTGGGGGGGCTGCCGCCCCCAACCCCCGCCGAGAAACAAAACCTCCACCACGTGTATTCCGGCAGGATAGAGCGACACACGAACTAGATGCGGAAGCCGATAACCCTACAATATCCTGGGATTGGTTTATTAAGGGGGTTACTGAGGAGAGACTGGTCTGGGTGATGTGTACTTAAAGTGAGCCTGTGCAGGGTTGGCTCGGTGCCATGTTTCATGCACGTAGCGTCAGGACCTGCTGTGAGTTCGCAGTCTACTTTCTGTGTGCTGGCGCTCGCTGTGTGATCCTCGGCCTGGACCTCCTGCCGGGACGCAAGCTAATTTAAGTAGGGAGGGTTGCTCCTTTGCCGGGGCACACTGAAGCGGGCACGTGTCACAGGTGAGTCGACAGATGCCGAGCAGGAAGCCTAGCCTACCGGATAGATAATCAGAGCAGTTGATGAATCTCGGGCATGTACTCAGCAACACCAGGGATATTGAATGACCAAAATCCTCAGGTTATTGTATGCTAACGATTCAGCTCGCAGCTCAAGTGAGTTGTCGATTGAGGAATGCGCCTCATATCCTGCGACCGGAGCTCGCAGGATACATGCTGCGAAAGTGCTTCTTTCCTGCGGCCCAGAGGCGGTACCTTCGCTCTTTTGGACGCTGGCTGCTGTTTCTGCTTTCCTGGCGCGGGGCCTTGGGGGGGGGTCCGGGCGTATAGGTCCCGGCAGGGCTCCGATCGTGGCCTTCACGGTCATGAAGGCGCTTGGGTATGGGGGACCGGCATTCTTTCTAACAAGAGGTAGGTAAAACGATGCTTTGTGAGATCCTGCAGTAGGGATGTCTTTCAACTGGTAATCAAGGTCCTCGTCTTAGGTGAGAGTCATTTCTGTATCTCCTTCTCAGGCTGACTGGGAGACTGCATCCGAGTTCGCACCGCCAATCGGGCAACCAAGGTCTGTACGCCGTATTTCCTATAATCAGAGGGCGAATGTAGGACGGTGTCGGCTGGTATCCCGATCTTTAACTTAATGCACCGGGTAGTATGGGAAGAGATGGCGCGATATCCCTGCAATGATAAACACCATGCGTGGCTCTAGTCCAGTTGCCGGTTCTTGAAGCCATGATATGAATCACCCCTCTCATACACTTTGCCGTCATCACTCTGGCTCCCACGTTTATGGCTTTCTGCGGCGCCCCTGAACTTGCTCTCGTCTATATCTCTTAAAGACGATTCTTCCTTGGCGCCCGATCAGACCCTGCCGATTCAAAGAGTGCGGCAGTGAACCTCTACTCTCCGGCAGAAATCTGACTCAGTGGGTGGAGTTCGCGCTGCGCTCATGCCAGCCGTGCCGCATGAGCCGGAACTGAGACCTCTCCCGGTCTCACATCGAGGGCGAGATTGGCCAAGAAAAGGCCCACGTAAAAATCGAAGGCAGATCTCAGTTAGTTCATCCTTAAACCCTGCTTCTTCTGCCCTCCTGACCGCCATCGTCTCTGGTCACACCTGAAAATAGTT
>NW_020870589.1:55000-57500 GCF_003789085.1 Penaeus vannamei
GAGTTGAAGGTGAATTTAATATCTGTATGGATAATGCTGCTCTCATTCTTGTTCTTACAATGCTGTATCAGAATATGACGTCGGCGACCATGCCTTCATAAATCCAGCTCGCACACGCACACACAAACGCATGTACAAACACATACACGCACATGATATGGGACCTCCTCTCTCTCTCTCTCTCTCTCTTTCTCTCTCTTTCTCTCTCTTCTCTTCTCTCTTCTCTCTCTCTCTCTCTCTCTCTCTGTCTCTCTCTCTCCATCTGTGTCTATTAATCTATCTCCTTAGATATTAACCTTTTTTGTCAGTTCTAATTCTCATTTTCTCTATCTATCTCTGTCTCTCTTTCTCTCTTTCTGCCTCTCTCTCTCTCTCTCTCCCTCTCTCTAGCTATCTATCTATATATCTATCTATTCACACCAATTGCCAATTATCAATCTCTCTCTCTCTCTCTCTCTCTCTCTCTCTCTCTCTCTCTCTCTCTCTCTCTCTCTCTCTCTCTCTCTCTCTCTCTCTCTCTCTCTCTCCTCTCTCTCTCCTCCCTCTCTCTCTCTTCTCTCTCTCTCTCTCTCTCCCTCTCATCTATTTCAACATTTACTTTTTTCTGCCCATTCTCATGCCGTAGAAAATAACTTTGCTTGTAAATGCGTGAAGCAAATGTTGTAAGAAATATCATAACATTTTTTAAAGGATCGAGAGACTTAATCTTCAACATTTAATTATCATCAAATCACTTCATTTATTATGTAGTGATATCATTACGGTTATTATTATTATTATTAGTAGTAGTATTGTTGCTGTTATTATTATTATCATTAACATTATCATTATCATATTATTACTATTTTCATTATCTTTATCATTATTATTATTATTATTATTATTATGATTATTATCATAACTTTTATTACTATTATCATTATTACCATTATTATAATAATTATTATTATTGTCATTATTATCATTATTATTATCATCATCATTACTATTATCATCATTATTATTAGTATCGTTATTGTTATTATCATGATTATCATTATCATTGCTATCATTACCATTAGTACCTCTATTACTTTTGCTATCATCATTATCATAACTATTGTTATATTCATTATGATTCTTATAGTCATTATTAATTATATAACTTTTTTATTAATATCTTTATTGCCGTTATCCTAAGTATTATCATTACTATTCCTACCGATTTTATTATCATAATCCTTACTATTACAATTCTTATTGCCTTTAATATAATTTTTGTTATTGCTATCTTTGTTATCATTATTATCTTTATAATTGCTATTTCATCCATATTATTGTCATTATCATTATTTTCATCATCATTATATTGGTATTCATTATCATTATTGCAAAATTCTAATTATTATTGTTGTTACCATTATTTGGTTATCAGAAATCCTGTCTTGTCACAGAAGAAGGATTATGATAGTAATGATAATAATAACAATGATAGTAGCAACACTAATGATTCTAGTAATTATAATAGTAATGATAATGATATTGACAAAAGAATAAGGATAATAATGACAGTGACGATAATGAAAATAATAAAAACGTCCTCTTTAAACCTTCCATATATCATTATCTTATGATATTTCTTCTTACTCTTGTTAATAATCAATATTAATAACATGAGTATTTTCGTCATCTTTCTCTTCCTCGGCTTTATCGCTATCGCTTTCATTATTTTCATCAGTCATTTTCTTTTTAGCTTCGTCTCGCCATCGGAGCGAGAAATGAGTCAATAATTTTTTTTATTAATTTTCTCGCCCAATGACGTCACATTCTCTCACGTGTAATATCTTCCCGTTGATGAAATGATTGATTCTGATTAACTTTTTTAATTGGTTTCTCCTTAAGACTTCAAGTTTCTTTAACATTCTTCAAAGATTCTCAGTTGTCATCGTTGTTTTGCCATTCTTATCGTCTCTTATCATTTTATCATCATGATCCTTGCTTTTATCATTGCCATCATCTTTATAGTTATATCGTCATCATTATCATTATCAATATACCCTTATCATCATCATGATCGCTATCATCATTATCTTCACCATCACTTTTATTATCGTTATAATCGCTGTCATCATTACTTCCACTATCACTGCTCCTATTACTCGACTTCATTCATTTTCTAGACTAAGTAATGGAGTCCGTTTTGCTGCATTCGTAAGTTTTGTAGAGACAGTCAAAAAAATTGCGGAGAAAGACAACTGCAAATTAAATCATTCCTGATTAATTCAAGAAGGTGGAGCCATCTTGGACCACCTTCAAACGATGCTGCTCCATGTTATTTCACTTTGAACTAAAACAGCTGTTCGAACAAAGCTGGAGAAGACGAGGAAGAGCAGGGGGAGGAGGAGGAGGTGGTGGAGGGAGGAGAGAGGAGGAGGAGGAGGAGGTGGTGGTGGAGAGGAGGGTGGTGGAGGTGGTGGTGGTGGTGGTGGAGAAGGAGGAGGTGGGGGTAGGAGGAGAGGAG
>NW_020870589.1:65000-67999 GCF_003789085.1 Penaeus vannamei
GGGGAATTACAAGCATGCAAGGCATTTCACATCTGTGCATCGATTAGAAAAAAGATATCACCCTTCCAGCAAATTGGAATGTTTTATAAGCCCCTGTCTATATCACCCTTCCAGTAATGTTTTGATAAGCCCCAGTCTATATCACCCTTCCAGGATAATGTCTAATTTAAATAAGCCCCAGTCTATATCACCCTTCAGGAATGTTTAATAAGCCCTGTCTATATCACCCTTCCAGCTTCCCTGTCTATATCACCCTTAATGTTTTAATAAGCCCCTGTCTATATCACCCTTCCAGGAATGTTTTAACAAGCCCCTGTCTATATCACCCTTCCAGGAATGTTTTAATGAGCCCCAGTCTATATCACCCTTCCAGGAATGTTTTGAAAGCCCCTGTCTATATCACCCTTCCAGGTATGTTTTAATGAGCCCCAGTCTCTATCACCCTTCCAGGAATGTTTTAAAGCCCCTGTCTATATCACCCTTCCAGTGATGTTTTAAATAAGCCCCTGTCTATATCACCCTTCCAGGAATGTTTTAATAAGCCCCTGTCTATATCACCCTTCCAGGAATGTTTTAATAAGCCCCTGTCTATATCACCCTTCCATGTTTTAATAAGCCCCTGTCTATATCACCCTTCCAGATGTTTTAATAAGCCCTGTCTATATCCTTCCAGGAATGTTTTAACAAGTGTCTATATCACCCTTCCAGGAATGTTTAATGAGCCCTGTCTATATCACCCTCCAGGAATGTTTTAATGAGCCCCTGTCTATATCACCTTCCTGTAATGTTTTAATGAGCCCCTGTCTATATCACCTTCCTGTAATGTTTTATAAGCCCCTGTCTATATCACCTTCCAGGAATGTTTTAATGAGCCCCTGTCTATATCAAATGTTTTAAATAAGCCCTGTCTATATCACCCTTCCGAATGTTTTAATGAGCCCCTGTCTATATCACCCTTCCAGGAATGTTTTTAAAGCCCCTGTCTATATCACCCTTCCTGCAATGTTTTAATAAGCCCCCTGTCTATATCACCCTTCCAGGAATGTTTTAATGAGCCCCTGTCTATATCACCCTTTCAGGAATGTTTTAGCCCCAATATCACCCTTCCAGGTTTAATAGCCCCTGGAATGTTTTAATGAGCCCCTGTCTATATCACCCTTCCAGTAATGTTTTAATAAGCCCCTGTCTATATCACCCTTCCAGGAATGTTTTAATGAGCCCCTGTCTATATCACCCTTCCTGTTTTAATAAGCTTAAATAAGCCCCTGTCTATATCACCCTTCCAGGAATGTTTTAATAAGCCTGTCTATATCACCCTTGAATGTTTTAATGAGCCCCTGTCTATATCACCCTTCCTGAATGTTTTAATAAAGCCCTGTCTATATCACCCTTCCAATGTTTTAATAAGTGTCTATATAATGAGCCCCTGTCTATATCACCCTTCCAGGAATGTTTTAATAGCCCTGTCTATATCCCCCCCTATATCACCCTTCCAGGAATGTTTTAATAAGCCCTGTCTATATCACCCTTCCAGGAATGTTTTAAAAAGCCCCTGTCTATATCACCCTTCCAGGAATGTTTTAATAAGCCCTGTTATATCACCCTTCCGTGTCTATATCACCTTATATCTATATACCCTTCCAGTAAATGTTTTTAATGAGCCCCTGTCTATATCACCCTTCCAGGATGTTTTAATAGCCCCTGTCTATATCACCTTCCAGGAATGTTTTAATGCCCTGTCTATATCACCAATCCCTTCCAGGAATGTTTTAATAAGCCCCTGTCTATATCACCCTTCCAGGAATGTTTTAATAAGCCCCTGTCTATATCACCCTTTCAGGAATGTTTTAATAAGCCCCTGTTTATATATCACCCTTCCAGGAATGTTTTTAATAAGCCCCTGTCTATATCACCCCTTCCAGGAATGTTTTAATAAGCCCCTGTCTATATCACCCTCCAGGAATGTTTTAATAAGCCCCTGTCTATATCACCCTTCCAGGAATGTTTTATAAGCCCCTATATCCCTCCATAATGTTTTAATAGCCCTGTCTATATCACCCTTCCAGGAATGTTTTAATAAGCCCCCTGTATATATCACCCTTCCAGGAATGTTTTAATAAGCCCCTGTCTATATCACCCTTCCAGGAATGTTTTAATAAGCCCCTGTCTATATCACCCTTCCAGGAATTTTAATGAGCCCCTGTCTATATCACCCTTCCAGGAATGTTTTAATAAGCCCCTGTCTATATCTGCCTGTCTTCCCAGGAATGTTTTAATAAGCCCCTGTTCTATATCACCCTTCCAGAATGTTTTAATAAGCCCCTGTCTATATCACCCTTCCAGGAATGTTTTAATAAGCCCCTGTCTATATCACCCTTCCAGGAATGTTTTAATAAGCCCCTGTCTATATCACCCTTCCAGGAATGTTTTTAATAATAAGCCCCTGTCTATATCCCCTTCCAGGAATGGTTTTTAATAAGCCCTGTCTATATCACCCTTCCAGGAATGTTTTAATAAGCCCTGTCTATATCACCCTTCCAGGAAAATGTTTTAATAAGCCCCTGTCTATATCACCCTTCCAGGATGTTTTTAATAAGCCCCTGTCTATATCACCCTTCCAGGAATGTTTTAATAGCCCCTGTCTATATCACCCTTCCAGGAATGTTTTAATAAGCCTGTCTATATCACCCTTCCAGGAATGTTTTTAATTAGCCCCTGTCTATATCACCTTCCAGGAATGTTTAATGAGCCCCTGTCTATATCACCCTTCCAGGATGTTTTAATAAGCCCCTGTCTATATCACCCTCTCAGCAATGTTTTCAATAAGCCCGTGTCTATATCACCCTTCTGTAATGTTTAATAATCCCCTGTTATATAATCACCCTTCCTGTAATGTTTTAATAGCCCTGTTATAATCACCTCAGAATGTTTTATATACCTGTCTATATAACCCTTCCAGGAAATGTTTTATAAAGCCCTGTGCTATGATATCCCTTCCA
>NW_020870589.1:70599-100599 GCF_003789085.1 Penaeus vannamei
ACCTGTGTGTCTTAGCCTAATTTAGATGCCATTAAATTTTGCTGGTGATCTGGATCATGATCCGGATCCTGCAAAGGATAACTTAAAAAGTTAAGAACAAATTTTTATGAAACTTTCACCAAAGGTGTGTCTTAGCCCAAATTTGATGCCATTAAATTTTGATGGTGATGTGGATCATGATGCAGATCTAGGAACTTTAATTTTTTTTTTAAGGATTCATTAGTATTACAAGACAGTGTACTTGAGAAAGAGGTGATTTTAATGTAATTCTCCAAGTTTCAATATTTTTATTGTATCTGTGACCCTATTGCCTTGGCAGAGGTATGGTCTCTCTGAGTGCTTCTAGTCATACATATTTTGGAATTCATTTTAATGATTTTCTCAGGGAATTGTATGTGACAAAGTAAATATAATATAATATTTCAGTAAAAATGATACAAGGCACAAAGCAAAGAAGCAAATTTATTTCATGGAACTCAGAAATGAATTCCAATATCTTTCTCGTGCTTTAGGAAAAGCAAAGTGTTTCATTAATTATTAAATTGTAAGGAAGAGGAAATAAAAAATATTAATATGATTTGATTATAAATAGAGTATCATAGAAGCTTCATTTTTTGATTAGGACTAGTGAATCAGTGCGAGTTATTGACAAAAATAAAGTCACTCAGTGGAAATGGAAACAAAATTTCTTTAGCTTTTCTAGGAATATTCCCTAATTTTAAGGTCTTCAGTAACTGCTGTAAATTGACATAATTTTGGATGATGAACTTTGTTCTTCTGTTCTTGTATTCATAGTGTTATTACTAAAACAAACTGAATATTTACTTATTTGGATTTTTCGGAAAAATATCTAGAAAAAACAGACTTTCAGGCAAATGCAAGCAAAGGGAAATAAGGTGAAAGCAGTGAAAGTAAATTCCTAATTTTTATTTTTATTTTTTTTTACTACCTCTACCAAGGAGTAATTCTTTGTTGCAGTTAAATGGCTTATTGTTGACGATTTGTCATCATTATCAATTTAAAATGGATTGTTAAAAAAAATATATATATATATTTTACCCACAACCTAGGAACCAGTTGATAGGATTTTGATTGTGAACCAGATCCCTGGAAAGATATAGCATGCAATGAGAGGATTCATCAGAAATGCAATCCATATAGAAAATAGTCTGCAAGATAATTTCTTTCACTTATAAACATTTGCTAGACAATATTTGGTGCCTAACTGTTGTCTTGTCTTGTAGATGCATCAGGAGGCAGCTCCTCAGAACATCGCAGTGGGAATCACAGTGGGTACCCAGGAGGTGCAGGGCTGCCCCCCAGCAGACCCCCTCTGCCGCCATCAAATCCACCCCCCCCACCACCGCCAGCATCACCTCCACCACTGCCGCCTCGAGTGCGAAAGAGAGAACCATCCGTTGGAGATACTTCTCCAAAGGTAGGTCAACTTGCCTCTTTTCAGTTTGGGTGTTAACGTGTGAATCTTTGGAAAGTAATGTTGAATTATTATGCAGAATGTGTTGTGTTGACATCTAAAGAAAATTATCCTAAACAGATTCCTTGACAATCGAACAAAAGGAATGATGTCGATTGGTTTCACTTTATATTTATGACTACATATACTAACTATTTTCAGAGTACACTTGACTGGGAATATTCAGATATAATATGTGTGTGTCTTTCAGGTGAAACAGGCACAAGACGCCCCAGAGTTGCCTCCAAGAGACGTCTACCCGCCCCCCATCCCCCCACGCACGGCCACCCTGCCCCGCATGACTTCGTCAGGGGGCCTTCAGCATGGCCCCACACACCACCACCATGCTCCATCGGGACATTCCCTCTGTAATGTCAACCTCCATCATCATGCATCACATCACCACCATGGCCACCATCACCGGCCCAGTCCACCTTCCCTGCTTGCCCCACCACCCCCTGTCCAGCAGTACCACCTAGACCCTCCTCCTCACAGGCGCAACAACTCAGTGGACCTTTCGTCGCCTACGCCTATGGCAAGGAGACATACAAATGGACCTCAAGCAGGTAAATGACCATCTGGAACAGGGGAAGATCCAGTACAGTTGATTTTATTTCATGATTTTAGAAAGTGTATTAATGATAGTTTCTTTTTTATTATCATTTATTATTATTATTATTGTTGTTGTTGTTGTTGTTGTTGCTGCTATTATTATTTTATTATCCATAACTACCACATACAGTACCAGTATATAATTTAAGTAGGAGGAATTATGAAATACAAAATAATATGATAGGCTCTAAGAACATAAGTGATGAGACAACCATTTTTTAAACTGACAAGATAATGGGTTCTTTAGTTACACTCTTGTACCCCATCGATGCCAGGTACATATGTTGCCCACTTTTTTTGGATTTATTTATTTTATTTACATGCAAATGTCTCCTCATTTGGTTGAGTCACAACTGAGTCACAACACAACAAGGCCAGCCTAATCTCATTTGTTTGCCGCATTTATTGATTTTTTATTGGTGTCACTATCATAAGGGCTAATAACCTACAGTCAATTGTAGTTTTGTTATGTTAATGTTGCTTACACAAGCAATTAGTCATGAAGAAGTTATTTATTAGGTCAACATGACCTTGCCTATTTACATTATTCCTGGAATAATTATAGAAAAAAAGTTTCTATTTTTAATACTGTTATTATATTTTTATATTATTACTTTAATGGTTGGAACTGTACCAATGATTATAATAAATTTAACTTTTTTATGAAAATTTAAGCAGTAGGGTAAATAGGCGAGATTAAGTAGGCAAAGGAACTGACTCTATGGTGACTAAGCATATATGGTGCCTGTTGTATGTAAATAATACTGATAAACTAAAATCACGGCAGAAATAGAAATAACTTTTTCCCAAAAATTCAAGGGATAGGGAAATGAGTAAGGACAGGTAGGCCTAGTAATAGACTCCTTTGTGACTAAGTGCTTGCAGATCCATTGATGTGTAAACAAAATTATTTAAATTATGTAAAATTATTTAAACCATAGTGAATAATTCATGCATAGTGATATCATTTGGGTAAAATGAATATATGATTTTAGTCTTTTAATTTTTAAAATCATCATTAATCACTCCATATCAATATTAATTTCCAAAGTATTTGTTTGATTTTATTTTATCAATATGAATGTATTAGCATTATTATATTACTTTAAATACCTGTATCACTATTAATATTACAGTATGTATAATCAGACTTGTGTGTTTATGCATACACTATAATTACGCATCCATATCCCCAGATTTAAATTGAGTCAAAAAAATTTCCACAGCATTACCAGGAAGCAGCATGAATGATACTGCAGCTGAACCCAATGAGCACCCGCCCACGCCACCGCCCAGGCTCGCCTACCGGCACACATTCTCCTTCTCATATGACCAGCACCACTCCTAGAGGAAAGCAAATCATCCCATGTTTTGAGTGGGTGCAAGACCTGGCCACATAGGAGCCCTTATCACATATAAACCCATGATTTGTTGTGGCTTCTGACTCTTGCTTTTTTTTTTTTTCTCTTTTTCTTTTTTAATTGTTTATTTATTTATTTATTTTTTTAACATACTTTCTCCACATCTGCCAATATATATATTTTTTTCCTGAACCCATATTTCAGACATACGTATTTTTGTTTGTTTATTTGTTTGCATATTAAAGAAAAGAATTAGGGAAGATTAAACAGAAATATTGTTACACTGCCAAAGACAGTTTTGCTACTTTTGAGCTCTGTGACCGTGCCCAGTGTGTGAACAACTGCAAGGCATATTTGCTTAGTTCATTTGGTATCTGTAGTTTATTGGGAGACGAGCATGGAAATGTGAGTGACAATCTAGGGTAATAGAGCAATTAATTCTCTGCCAAGAGAGTGTTATCTGGCTGTGAAAATGAAAACTTGTATGTTGATGCTGTATTAGAATTTTCTTCACAAAATTTAGCAAGAAGTGACATTTACTTTTATTTTTTAGCATAGAGGGATTACTAAGAGACTTTTCAACAACATTTCAGGAGAGAATTTTGAAGATAGGTAAGGGTGTTGTCTTTGATCAAAAGCCAACAGGAATGAAATATATTTTATGTCAAGAAAAAAAAGTAGTATCCAAATTTCATATAAGTAATTTTCTACAACTCGTGAAAGATGTTTCTAAGCCTTTAAGTCACTAGATCTTCCTTGCATAGAAGATGAACTTTGGCAGTTACTTTACTTCTTTCCACTAGTGGTTGTAGAAAATACATTGAAATACTTTGCATTCACAGGATTTTCAACAAGCTGTTTTGTATGGAAGAAGCATAAACTCATTTGACATGATGAACAGTTATTGCTTATTCTGTAGAGATTTAGATACATAGTTTCCTTTTGAAATGGTAAAAAACAAATCCAAGGGTTATTTACAAAGAGAACATCAAACAGTACTTAAAGAGCATTTAGCTGTTGAGGTTTGTTTATGTAAAAAAAAGAAAAGAAAAAAAAAAGTTTTGCTTTCTTGGTAGGACAAAAAAGACGATACAACTTATAGGTAATTTATCCACCTCTATAAATTTGATAATTGTATGAGCATTGTCATAGACTATATAGTTACTAATCACTATAAATAATTTAATATATTGAAGTATTTCCCAGAGAGGCGATATATAAGGAACCTGATCTCTATATGATGTTCGTTTAGATTTTGAACATAGTTAATCCATGTTTAAGTTTGTATGACACTTCATTGATGATAATAGTTTTGCAGTGAATTTCGTCTATATTTTGCTACTAATAATACACTGAACTTTGGTGGGTAACAAAGTGTACAGTTTTCCACTAGAGGAATTTTTGTTGCTCTAGGTTTTTAGCATTTCTTAGTTACCCCCCAAATAAGTTACGTCATGGATCTTGAATAGTTTTTATAGAAAAGTCATGTTTTGTAGTCCATATTCAATATATTTGACCTTTAGCTTAACTTGAGGAATGTTCAAAATATGTAGATTTGAAGATTATAAAAAACAAAAACAAAAACAAAATAGTAAGCCAAACTCAGTACCTATACTTCAATAAATTCTCCATTTGAACAAAGATATATTAAGATTCTAGAAAAGAAAATTGAGTCATTCTAAATTTTTAGAGTATGTAGTTGTTGCTACGCTCAGTTTACAGTAGGCTCGTGTACAATTTACAGTTTACATTAAATGGTAGGTTAAGTTTGATGCAGTTGCTCAAAATAAATAATAATCATCTTTAGCTGACATTAAAATTTAGGTATAGTACAGCTATTGATTATATGATAACTTCGAAATGAAGAAAGTTTAGGTTTTCTTTAGTATCTTGATAACAGATTCTTATTTGTCTGATTAGTCAAAACATTTCCTCCCAATAATGGTTCACAGTTATTTTTTTTTTTCTTCTTCTTCTTTTTTTCTGATATATAGGTTCTTTGGTCATGGTTATATAAAGAGATAAGAAATGGTTATACATGATTATGTGCTATCTATAAATTGGTTATTACCTTTTAGGAGTTCAATCTGAAAGTGCCTAGTGTAATGAGCATTCCAACGAGCCATAACATGTGAACTAATTGTATATTAAAGTTTGTGTCCAGTTGCTGCTGTTACAGCAAATGTCTGCCAGGCATCGTCACAAAGTGTGCAGCTTTTTGTTTATATTTATTCAGTGTATGCTAATTCCTTGTATACAACTTCAGTGTTCTATCACAGTTTCATGCAGACTTGGGATCAATAAAGTGGTTCTTTACTACCCATTACTCTAGGTGGTCTGAAGGCCTTTGTGAAGGGAGATGCCACTCAGAACTGACCGTCACCCAGGCTTGCATGATATAATTTCCAGGAAGATGTTCTTGATATAAATTAGACTGGGTCGCGTTTCATGATTACAATTCTTGCTTTTAAAGCTATGCCTGATTTGTGATAATATAAATAAGAGAATTATGTTAACTCATTAGAATGTTGAGGTGGGGAATAGTTAAGAAAAGCAGTGGGTGAGGAAGTAAACTATATATCATCTAGTCAGGGCAAAATGGCAGTGTGAGGCTAGTAAGGCTGGGTCCACAATCAGTCTTTGTGATTTCCGGTGCTCAGCCATCATAATTGTCTTCATTCTTCAGTAACTATCTGCTCCTAAAGTGCACACTCAGTATTAGACATCTCATAAGTACTGACAAGTAAACACCATGGATCGATGAACAGAAAAATCGGCTGTTTGTGGTCGGTCTATTTTTTAATATATTGGGGAGTGTGTTCCCCTCAAGTTCCAGCAGTACTTGGAAATATTAATGGGAAATAGAGTGGTTTCTCAACTGAGGTAACACAGGGGCAAGAGATTACAGCTGTGATGTGTGTGGGGGCAGACTACCGGCACTGGGGGATAAGAGTCTTCATATGCACTCACTGTATGTATGGGCAGTCTCTTTTTAAGAATCATTGTGGTATATCATGTTGAAGTAGATTCATTCATATTTGAAAGGAATTTGAGATTTGCAAGATACCTGCTAGCTATTGTAGTCATGGTTTGCCAGTACTGCACTGTACTAACCCATGCCTTGGACTGACAGATATCCAAAGTAAGGCATTCATTCCAGGTACAGTGTAGTCTGGAACCATTGACCCATGGAGTGAGATGTTTAGTAAATATAGTTAATGCTGGTAAAGTCCCACAAGCACAAACCACGCCAGAGTTGCCCCCATGAAGGTAACAATTCCATGCTGTGTAAAGATTCCTATTGTATCTTGTTACAAAAGACAGCGAAATAGTTTGTAGCAAGATTCTGTACATATTTATATATTTGTTAACAATAAGTCCTGTAATAACATCAAATTAGTCAGACAGATATTGGTGTTTTATTAATGCAACCTTATTTTTGTTTTCAAAAGTAAGTATTGATACTCTTTACTTAAAAATTGTCAATACCACAGAAGTGCATTATTGCATTCCAATAATACAAGTTTCAGCAAGTACATCTTTTTATGAAGCCTAGTTGAAAAACAAAAGCAGTATTTACTAGAAGAGTTGACCTCACGCAGTTGCCACCAAATGTGTATCTATAAAGCATTGAATATTAACCAAAATAATTAAAAAGGAGTATGAACTCTTACTATCTGTAACATCTACATTTGTAGAAAAGGTATGAATGAGACTAGATATCTTCACAATACAAGAGATGTATTTGACCGGTTTCGATTACGTCTTCATCAGAAATTCATGTATTTCTGATGAAGACGTAATCGAAACCGGTCAAATACATCTCTTGTATTGTGAAGATATCTAGTCTCATTCATACCTTTTCTACATTTGTCAACATGGATACGTTTCATCTACATTTGTATTTCCTGGTGAGTACATATATTCTGTGTGAACTACAGAACTCTTCTTCTTCAAGGTTATATCAGTGAAAGAAAGAATATTGTGGAATGTTTTAATAAAAGTGGAAATAAGCACAGAGTGCTAAATTATAAAAGACAAGATTGCAGCATTAACTAGATCTATGGAATGATGAGATTATAAATTTGCAGTATTTATGGGCTTCTGCTGAACAACATTAAAACAACCTGACATGCCAAGGATCCAAACTTTATATGAAAATCAGTCCTAAGATAAGAACTGCATCCCACTCATAAATCTATGCATATTCCTGAAGATGGTCCTTTGTGCTACTTTGCAGTTTTTTAGATGTCCACTTCTGGATTCATCAAATAACTTTTATAATAAGCAAACAAATATAAATAACATAATTAAGATTCCTTTCCTCACTGGCAATTTAGTTGATAGGCTGTTTACAGACCAATAGAGATGCTAATCCACATTGCAGATTGAAGATATTAAAACCTATTTCACAGAAGAAAAAAAATCATGCATCTTCATTACAGTGTATATCACTTATATAGAGGGCACATTTGTTACCTCTGGACTAATATGCTTGAGTTCAGAGGCTGCTTTGCCTGAAATATTTTACTAAACCAATGAACAGTTTTCGGTACTTAAGCAAGGGGACAAATATGCCTATACCAAATATAATCCGTTTAGCATAATTTATGTGTGTTAAAATACAATGCACTTAACATTCATTTCTAAAATAAAAGCCAATAATATCTTGATATCAATCTCAGCAAAGCAAGGAAAGCTAGCTATATATTCTTACAAGCAGATTGTAATGCATTCATCAGATCAACTTTTACAGCAATGATAACTATAATTTTGCCTTAGATTTAATTTTAAAAATGAAGACAATTGCATATTCACTTGACTCACAGTATATAAAATAAGATTACCTAGTTGTTTTGCAACACACTGGCAACATGTATGTGAAGGCATATGAACAAGATCAAAATTGATCTAACTGCAAACATTCAACTTACCCTTAATATCACTTACACAATGTCTTCTGCACTTTACGACAAAATGTTTCAAGTTTTTTTTTAGACTATGCCCCTCTGTATTACATATGTAGTGATATTTAATTAATATACATAATTAGCATATACGTATATATTATGTAAGTTATGAATATACTGTACTGCTAAATTGCACTTCAAGCAAATGTTCATGCAGACATGCACATGTATTCCATAACTAGTTTCCATTTTCCTTTCTATTATTAACCTAAACTATATTACTTTGAAAGCTATTATAATGTAAGCACCAACATTTATATTTCTTGCCTTCTTGATAGACTATCATCTGCCTTTACTGTATTTGCAATAACTGCAATACTCAGACTAAGACAAACCAAAGCATATCTTCAAATAACTACCATGAAAATATACATTGTATATAAATATATATGCATATATCCTCCTCTACCAAGCTCACTCATTTATATAAAAAACACAAAGGGGCACAGTCTACCAAAAAGCTCTATGAAACTGCATAATATCACATTTCCTTGCTGTGATGTCAGTTTGTGGTCAGAACTGCAATGACCACCTGCATAATGAGAAATTTTCTCTTCATTACTGGGAATCATGATGATGAAAAACATTAGTAAACTTCATGCTTGTTGTAAACAGTCATACCTAAGTCAGCTTTCATGTTGTCTTTTCCTCCGTTAACTCTTTGTGACTGGCAGGAGATAAGAAGAATAGGTGAAAGAGGAGAGAAAGAAGAGGAAATGGAGAGGCATTTACATGTTAGTTGTCAATGGTGTAGTAGCTCTTGCTCACAAAGAGGCCAACATTAAAGTTATCCAGCAGATCTCCATTGGTTTATTTATTTCTGCCTGAAGGTGCTTTTGCTGCTTTTCTTTACAAAGAGGAAAGAGAGACTCTTGAAGGTGATGTAGAATTTGCTGCTTGTTGAAGAAGAAAAAATAAATAAATACATCATCTTCATATCTTTAAATATAAAGAAACCTAAAACATTCTACTTACTGTTACAACAATTTCCACAAGTAGTTAAGACATGAATCTTATGAATAACATAGTTCATAAATTCCCAGTCACTCCACAGTCAGTCTTTGTTCTTCCGGCCCATCGTTAGCTGTGGGAAGGAGGTCTTGCTTGGCTGTGGGTTGAGGCGAGAGGCAAGATTCATGATGGGCTCCAACAACAAATTTCGGTTGTGGACATTCACTTCCCACAAACGCAATCTCTCATTGGCTGCCCATTTCTCTGCTGAGCCTGGATCAACAACACGGTTGTCCTCTCCCAAGTCTGATTTATTGCCCAAAATAATTATTGGTACCTGAAATGTGAACAGAACAGTCATTAGTATATTATTTTCACTGCAAATAAAAAAAATGTTTTTACTATTAATGGCAAATTATCAGAATACTTTATACAGGTTCATTTCATTTTCCCTACATACATAACATCTGTTGTAAATACAAAGATTTCTTCATAATTAAAACCTGTCCCTGAACCAGGTCTATCTCTCTTGTCTTTGCTGACATTTTCTCTATAGAAATATGATGTTCAGTTATTTCTTCACATAGCACTATTTGGGGTACCTGTTTATCTATTCCTTCTTCAAGAGAAAGAAACGTAGATACATCTAAATTGTCTTTGAGGAGAGTATATAGGAAACAAATCTAAAAAATATTTTCTCCAATGTCATACAGTGTTCTAATGAGCTAAAATAACCATAGAAATTTAAAGGACAACCCTGTAAGGGAGGATGGGATTTGCATTAAAATTGCAATTAGGACTCAGAAGTTCTCAGAATGGCTTTTTCTACCTTTACCACAGCGCCTTAACAAAATAAAAATCAGCCATCTAGCTCTATCTTCATTAACCTTCAAAAATAAAGTGGCACTGGGTCCTTAGCAATTATTTTGAATACCTACTCAAACGGGCCCATAAAAACAATACCCACAAACTATCCCAAAGCAGTCTTTATGAGGCAGATAAACTGATAAAACCTCAATGAAAATAGTGATCTCTATTTTTTTTTTCTTTTTCTTTCTTTTTTTTTCTTTTTTTTTTTTGTATCACCATCATGCCCTGACTACAACCAAGTTTTAGGGATCCCAAATAGAGGGAAGGAAGAATCTCTTGTTCCTTCCTTGTATACATTACAACTCAATATGGTCTTCACCAGTTTAACACATTTATTTTAAATATGCATTTGTATATACATGCATATCTGTAAAGCAAACACCATAAAGAATATTCTACAGGTACCCGTGTTCATACAAATGTTATGGTTTTAATGATGCCTCTGCCCTTGACTAAGCTTTTGTAAAGAAGCGACAAGGTCTCTAGATGAGGAAAAAGCCTGCATCTTGTTCTCAGTAAATGGTAACATAATATATATACCTCAGTAAAGCATTTGTGATATTTATTAAGATTTGCTGAGAACCCTGTGTATGTGCGTGCATGAATATGAATATGAGAGAGAGAGAGAGAGAGAGAGAGAGAGAGAGAGAGAGAGAGAGAGAGAGAGAGAGAGAGAGAGAGAGAGAGAGAGAGAGAGAGAGAGAGAGAGAGAGAGAGAGAGAGAGAGAGAGAGAGAGAGAGAGAGAGAGAGAGAGAGAGAGAGAGAGAGAGAGAGAGAGAGAGAGAGAGAGAGAAGAGAGAGAGAGAGAGAGAGAGAGAGAGAGAGAGAGGGGGGGGGGGTATCTAATTTTTTTCAGAAAACTAAAGCAAATTTCAAAACCCCTTTTGCAGGTTTGAGTACAATTTTTGAATTTCATGTATTGACATTTTTTCTAATCAGAATTTGGTATCAACAATAGCCTAATCATACCCACAACACGCAAAAGGGAAAGAAAAAATCTACAAGATGCAATCAATGAAAACCGCATAAATCAAGTATTGAGAAATGTTCTCATTTAATGCATATTATTCCCTGAATTGTTCAGTCTCAACATCTTATTAGAATAATTTGCTCAAAATGCTAAAATGGTGATTGAAAGGCTTTCTTCTACAATGAACATTCTTTTAAAATATGTATCCAGGCACTCCCTGAGGGTAAAAGCCAAATCAATACAAACAGAATCTGAGCAACTCAGTAAATAAATACTAGCATTTACTCTCGCAATCTGGTTGGCTGCAGCATGACAAGAAATTGTACATGTTCTTAGAAAAAAATCATAATAACTGGTCAGTTTTACCTAAAGATCACTTCATATCAACCTTTATATAACATGCATTTCATAAGACCTTATAAAAAAGCTTTCTTGATACTTACATCCTTTTTGTCCTTATTCTTATCAATATCCTTCTTTATATCTGTCAAAAGCTGGAAGGATATATTATCATTTATGGAGTAGACTAGGATATAGCCATCTGCCACCGCATGGTAGTGCTGAGGGAGGGTTCTATTCCGCGCGTCCAGACCACCCGTGTCATAGAACCGCAGCTTCTCACGGGTCCCTCTCTCTGTTTCTACGATTCCAACATATGTGTCCTCCAGAGTTGGGGCATATTGCTGTAAAATTTGGAGAATAGCGATAGAAAAGAAATACTGCAGCAAGCATAACACTTACTCTGGATGAATACTGAGAACACTGAGTATCATACCGACATCAACAACTATTATCATCATTGGCACATCATATCAACATTGAGCATGACAATATTTCCTCATAACAGAAGTGATTTAAAAGTCTCCTCTTATAGTTATGCAAGATTTTTAATTGTTGTTAAAACATTCCTCTCAATCAGAATACATTAACCACATGCTGCAGGGGATGGCATGTGCATACATGCCATGCCCATTGTGTTTTTTATTTAGTAATCAAATACTTAGTCACCAATGGGTCAATTACAAGAACTACCTGCCCCACCTGTTTACCCTTTTCCTTGATTTTCGATATTTTCCTTTATATACTGCTGTTAGTAATGTCAATAACATTATAGTAATTATGATTTTTACAAAAAAAAAAAAAAAAAAATAACAGTATCAATATTGAAAGCTTTATTCATAAAAAAAAAAAAAAAAAGCTTCCTGAAAACTCAACGAAAGGTGAAATCAGGTGACTCCTTGGTGGCTAAGCACTGACAGAGCCATCTATGTGCAGAGACATTAATAAAACAATACTAAAGTGAACACTAAATTTTCTCGGAGGCATTGTGTTAATTACCTTATTGGTAATAGGGTTGGCATAGATAGCTCTCTCCAGTATGGAAGTCTTCCCCGTTCCCTTGGCTCCCACTACGACAATGCGAGATGTACGGCCCATCACATTCCACTGAAAGAGATTGATAAGATTCATTAAATATCCCAGTCTTATACTAAATATTTGCTAAATTATATGTAGGAAATATGTATACACAATACAAAACATTGTCAAATTATTATAATTACATTTTGCTGTCAGTTGATTAGGTTTTCATAATTTTTAAGTTAGCATATATTATTCTTACCTAATATGCTAAACTAAAATTCTTTTAAAAGACTAAAACCATCAAATTTAAATAGAATTCTTCTTATAACTTGTGTCATAGTCAAGCATTTTTAAATCCACCTTTCTTTTTTTTGCATACATCTTTCTTCCTATCTTTTAGTACTCATACACATCATAAGGCATACTCTAATTAAAACTGAGGTTACAAGGTACATATTACACATTTATAAGAGCAATTAGGCTTTTCTGACAATAATTAGATTCATGTTCTTTAAGTTATTATCTTGTTCGTAACTTTCTCTATATATATCCTTTACTCTAGACACAATACTGGCATCAAAGCAGACAGAATACAAGCAGTTCCCTGAATATTCTAAAAAAAACAAAAAAAAGTTATCAATCTTATTTAGTTAATGTTGTAAGGCCTCTGAATAAACAGAAAAACAAGTCTACTTAGCGATTCTATCTCTAAAACACATAAAGGGACTAGTTTCACATATCTCTTTAACCTTCATATGGACTCCAAAATATTTTAAACACCCTAAAAAAAAAAAATCAATCTTAACATATATTTCCAACCAATTAACTTTTTCTACAACTATTATAATACTTTTTGATATCGTTATGATAGTTGATATTTTTCCTGTTAATGGACAAAGGCTTCCTTTAATATCACTCTACTCTATAGGTGAATAACCATTTTATATAAAAAAAAAATACCTGTGTGGTCATAAAGTCACACACACACGCAATAAAAAATATCTTGAATATCCTTAAACACCATTAATCACTATTCTGAGATGCCTATGAAATCACCTACAAATGGCCTTGTCACACGATCAATGAGCAAGTATGGTTACAAAGAATGGGAACGGAGGCGTCATGGGAAATAAACCCTGATGTGTGGATCCAAAACACCAAACAGACACGTGAGGCTGACAAATAATGCTTTTCAGCTGTCAGATACTCAGTCTCACGCACCTACACTAAGAATTAGAGGATAAAGTCACAGGGGACACAAAAGACAAATGAACAGCCTGATTACTGGACCATTCACTTTAGCATGTTTCATTATCATGCTTAGAAATTGCATAGTTACATGCGCAAACACTACTTGCTTCCTGTGACAAGATTTTACGTAACAATGCTTCTGTGCACTTCTGAAAAAAAAAACTAGAAAGGTTTAAATATTACATACATACAATCTAAAGTATATTATGTATACATATGGGAGAGAATGATTGGTCTAATAACCAAATAAATATTCAGTACACCCCCCCCCAAAAGTCTGAAATTCCCTGCCAAAACTACTATTACCCTTAATATGGTCATATTCTTTGACTAAAACCATTGAAGTGGGTAACTATGAAAAAATGCACAAGATGTAACAAGTCCAATAACTTAAAACTTTAAATATTTTTCAACCAGATATCATACAAATACAAGAAAGAGCCAGTGGTAAATGCTTAGAAGATATTCACAATGGCTTTCCAAATGGAACTATTTCCCCATAATCCTACTGAATATTTTCAATCCAAATATACTTGGAACACTCCATGCTTACAGTCTGATGTCCAACCTAATTGTGGCACACAGTTAAGGGACTTGTAAATGCTTTAGTATCTTCTAAACACATACAAAAACAGTAATTTCATTTAAAAGATGAAAACAAGAAAGTCACAGTACTACTGCAATAATATATATCTTAATGAAGAGTAGTCCTGGCCTTTTGCACAAAATAAACTCTAAAGAGCCATGGTTAAAAATATTGTCCTATGGAATGTGCTAATGATCGTTATTATCTGCAAGACAAAATACCTGAACAGAAAGGAAGAATCTTGAGTAATAATGGCAGTATATTTCAAAACAAGCCATTTTTCTAAACTACTAAAAATACAGCTACTACTAATGAAAAAGAAATATCTACAAAAAAGTGTTTATCATAAACTGTGACTATGTGCACATTCCTTATTCACGAGAGCCTTTCCACATTTCTCTTTCAGATGACTAACATATCAAATATAAAAAAAAAAATATGAATATAAGCTATAATCTTCATGAACAGAATAATAGTTGAAGAATGAATCCAATACATTTATTTTCACTTTTGTCACTTAAACATTTTTCTTTTATTTTCAAGTTAGTGCTGAGGTGTCTTTTGTCTGTCTTCATACAAAAAGAATTGGAGGGCATTTTCAATATTGTGGGCAGACACAACTCTTACATATTGCCTCCTAGAGAAAAATAACTACAGCAGAAGTCAATCATCTTGTAGTGAAAAATAACAAAGCTAAATTATTTCAAAACTAAAGGTATTTAAAGGACAATTTACAGGACCCCATGAAAATTGCACAGAAATATTTCATACATTTTCTTTCACTTATATTATCACAATGCAAAACAGTTTTGCCATTCTAAAAATCTAGCACAAGGTAAAGAAAGGACAAACGTTACAACACCAAGCAAGTACTATGTTTTTACTCCGAGAACAATATATACAATACACCAAAGATGTATAACATATGGGCCTGCTTAAAATTATGAAAGCTATTCAGGTCAACTACAGTATTTACACTGAAAAAAGAAAGAAGAGAACCACTCTGTACGGAGAACTTACCCTAGCATTGCATATTTTTTATTTGAGCCATGTCAGTGAGAAGTACCCATAGAGACGACTGTCCTAGGGTATGCAGTAAAGGACATCCATCCACTGGGAACAGGACAAATTAGGGACTCGGACCTTTCTTTCACATACAAGACTAAATTAAACTTGTCAAGTTTGAAATAAGTATAAAACTAACTTATGCTTGTCCTCATTTACTTTGTTTATAAGATTAATCCATACTTGTTATTCTTCATAATAAGATGAGTAACTTACCAATGTCACTGTCCAGATGGCTATTGCTAGCATAATTAGTTTATATGTTTTAGTTACATATTTTCATATACATCTCAAATTTACATCTCACACCTACATCCCACCCCCTGCATACAACATATCCAAAAGCTTTCTTAACCATTAAGTTTAATTATGTTGTATCACATTCCATTTTTCCCAATCTATAAGATGGCGGTGTCCATGTCCCTCAATTTATACGCGTCACTATTACCATTCATTCTTATACTAAAATGTGTTATCTTACACGTTCTTAATGCCTGTGACCCCAGACTGTAGAGTATTTTTCTTGTGCAGGGAATATTACATTTTTTCATGCACAGAAAACATCATTTTGTTTACATTTTTGCAGACATATCTGCGGTCGGATGATGAAACAAGTGCGCGGAAAGGTCAAAAGAATTTTATGCGCGGAAGATGATCTAAAAAAGAACTAAGTGTGTGCGGACAGTTACCCGAGAACTACATTTGCGGGGACAGAATTTGACCAAATAATTTTTGCGCGGGGAATCACTCTCTACAGTCTGGCTGTGACCTTAGCTTTCTCTACCTCCCAACTCTCCTTCTCTTCTGTTCTTTATAACCATTATAACCTTTCCCTCTCTCTCCCCAATACACATGGGATAAAATCTAACAAAGTAAAACAAGACAGATAAAAAATACACAAATATGGAAACAAATAAAGTTATAAAACGCTTTTGAAAAACAAAATCATGTTAAAATGCCTTTCCCAACACAACTATTTTTCTTACTGTAATCTTCAATAAAATGTCCCTTTTCATAGTTTAACATCACAAATGGATAACAATAACATACCCTAACTAATAAACTAAATACACACAACTACATAAATTTAAAACCGTAACTTAGCAACCATATATTCTCACAGTTCCTACGATACAAGATGTCTCACAATTCCAATTTCCACTCTAAACTCACTGAAATAAGCAGGAAATCTGTCCTCCCGCACTAGAAACCTTCAAAAAAATAAAATGAAGAAGCTTTACCTTTCATAAAATTTCTGATAAGCATTAAATGTCTTCGTTCTTGAGGGGGGGAGGGGCTTTAACAGGGGCGGCGCTTACACTGCGGAAGACAATGTTATTAACTCGGTTTCCCTTTACTTTGGCGATTTCGTTAAATCATTTTAGGAGATATAGACAATGTTAATCTAAAATCCAATAACAAGAAAGAAGAAAACATAATTTTACTATTTTCTTTATCGTTTGTCCTTATTAAGAACGTACAAAATGTTGGGGGGAACGTAGAGTTTATATTTATATATTGATAAGGAAGAGAAAATGCGCATATCCATACACATGGGTTTTCTCTCTCTTTTACAGGAAATTACATGTCCACATGATTACAGCCATTTCAGTATCACTTGTTGCCTAGTTGTATTTCTACTGTTACCATACATCTGTACGTTGTGTAATACTCTATTTGTGGACACGATTTGTCAAACCAAGAGATGCACAACTGAATTCTGTTACAGAAGGGAAAGTGATAAAAAAGATGTGCGCTTAAAAAGTACATGAGAGCAAGATTTTGATGTGAAATGTATGCTTTTAACTAATCAAATTGATATATGATTCACATTTGAAAACTTCGTAGTTAGAGCCACTCGTGTCGGAAACAACAAAATAGTTTCTTAGACATCCATTTTATTACTTGCCTAAATGATAGAAAATAAAAACGAACAGTATTATTGGCGACATACTATTTTTTTCAATGCAGCATAAATAAAGTAGTCACACTATAAAAAAAGCAAACAAACAAACAAAAACACTAGATTGACTTTTTAAGGTATTCAGTTATATGTAGACCTAGGCGTTCATTAACCCTAAAAAAGTAATAATTAATGCTTACATATACGTAAATATACATTTTTTTTCACAACTGCCTGACACTTTTGCACTTTTCATTAAAAAAAAAATAATAATGAATAAAAAAATAAAAAACAAAAGCGCTTTTTTGTATTCCTCAATGTCATTTATTCACTCACGTGCCTGCAAATTTGTCCACATCATCACCGTGCTCTTCATTGCCTTTACATTACTACTTTTAGCCGTCTTCAACCATCTGTTTCTGTTAATATCTTTCATCATGTGTTTGGTTTGTATTTCCTTTGATCTGGCCATTTTGATTTTTTTAAACTTTAGTACATTCCTTTTTGTTTGATCAGTTTAACTTTGTTTTCCCCAGGCACATTCCACCATTTTTCCTTGGCGCTTTTTATAGAATCAATTCACAATAAATATCAATAAGATCCCTTGCTGATAGAAAAAAAGGAAGATATGGGTTCACTTATTCCTTTCGGTCTTAAACTTCCTTCATTTTTTTTTCTCTCACATCCCCACTGCTTTTCCTTCTCTTACGCGTTTTCTCCTCTAATCCAATAAATTTTGTTATGATTATAACAAAAAAAAAAAAAAAAATTGGGGGGGGGGGGTAATATTTGTAAAATTCATATGGGATTTCATCGGATCCATTTGCTTTATTATTTCTTTCGTATTTGTTATTGCTGAGATTATAGTTTTCATAGTGATCTTATTTATTTGTGCATTACTTGGGTTGTTTAGTTCTTCCCTTACAGAATATGTAACTGGTTAGTGTTATGTGACTGGTTAGTGTCTATCTATTAAAGGGTAGCTATTTTGTGTTGTCTTTCCCGTTATCATTATTATTTATTATTATTATCAGTATCTTTTTATATGTTTCCCTTTTTTGGGAATGGGTTGCTAAAATATGTTGAAGAACAGATGTCTTTCCTTTGTGTTATCTCATTATCATTGGTAAATGGCCACTTCCTAGGTTAGGCCCTGTGTCTATCTGAAGGTGGTTCAGAATAGAAGCTAGAAATAAGTCTACAGTAATGTCTTTTTTGCGTTTTCAGGTCTATTCCTGTGGTCTGGCCGGGGGGATTACCATAATGTTAATTTCTGTCATTACTTAAATAGCCCTACTTGTTTTGTTAGTATGTTTTACGTTCATTTTGGGTTACAGCTGGTATGGTGTGCAGTGAAGTTTCCTATTATTGTATTTTGGGTCATTTGTTTTCATAGGTTTCTATTTCAATTTGATGTAGGTTGGTGCATGAGATATGTAGTATTAAAATATTCATCCAGATGTTTTTGTGACATGTTTATTCCCACTACTTCAAGTTTGTTCTTTAGTCCATCTCTTAGATTTGTTTGATTATATTACAAATTATTTTTTATGCAAAAAGCTAAACCTCCTTCAGTTTGGTCTGATCTGTCGTGTCTTACGATTTGATTTTGTAAATTGAAAGTGTCTATCTATATTTTTTAACTGTTTCATGTAATGTCAGTACCTCTGATTGTTCTATATTTAATAGATGATTCAATTATCTGGTTTTACTTAAAATCGATCTAGCATTTCTTATTTTTTTTAAGGAATGTCATGATTGTTTTAATAGTGGGGGGATTTTTTTGTTGTTGTTGTTGTTGTGTCTGTTTATTTCTAAAATGTTTTGTCTGAATTTATACTGTTTATGATCCAATTCTAATTGTATTCTTTATTGTTTCTATACAAGAGGAGTCTTTACTTTTTAGTGTATTTCTTTCAGTGTTTCTTTTTTCTAATTGGGGTTGGAAATGTCCATACTTGGGTCTTCTATATTTATGTTTACTATTTTCATTATTGGGAATATTCTTATCTGATTCATTTTTGTTTGGCTTCTTTTTGGTGTAGTGATTATATATTTATTTATTTATTTATTTTTATTTTTTATTTTTATTTTTTTTTACATATTCATTGTTTGTTCGTGTTATGTTGTGGTTTGGTGTTGGTGTCATCATGTAGTTTTCACTGGAATTGTTATCGTTATGTTTAGGGAAAGTTTTCAACTCATGAATCCGTTTCCTTATCCCTAGTATGTTGGGTGTTATATTCTGTGTTATATCTGTTGTGCCATTTTGTATATTTCACAGGCGTTTGTCTTTAGTGGGGATTCTCGTGGCAGTAAAAGTAATAGGGATTATTTGAATAGTGTTTATAATCATGGTTGAATTCACTGCATCTTATTTTGTTTCTGCATGTCATAATTCCATGGCTATAATGAAGACCTCTGAAACATTTTGGGATTGGGAAGGTGTATGGTTGTACTCTATAGGATGTGTGTCTTATGGCAACTCTTTCTGGTATTACTCCTTCAAGTGTTATCTTTACGGATTTTGTTGGTATCCATTCTTTTCTTTGTCACTGTTAATTTTATTTATTCTGATAACTTCTATTTTTTTTTTCGATTCTGAATCCCAACGGTGGTCTAATTTTATAATTTAGTTCTTTAGGATCTAATTCAATTTCAACTGGATATATTATACAATAAGAGTACTCGAGGTTTTTAGTTGAAGCAGGTTGTTTGCAATACGCATTCAATTCTCTAAGATTGATGATTTCATTTAAAGGTGGCATTTTAATTAAACACAAATATTATTGCTTTTCCTGTTCCAACTACTCTTAGGATTCTTATAATTTTAGCTTGTCATGGCTCCGCTAAAACTCATCTAGTCTGATGCTGCATTCGGAACTGCTCGTCGTGCTCGTCCAGACATCTTGACCAGGACCAGCAGGACAAGTGGGCCGCGTTCGGAACCTCCAAGACCCTTTCTGCCCAGAATGCAACCGGCTCGGATGTAAACATTCACTTTTTTATCATACCGGTGTCTTTATTTTACACGCTGCATCGGTTTTGTAACAACTTTGATGCATATTTAACTTACCTGCAACTAACACAAAAATATCATTTGATAACACCAATAAAGGGTCATAAAACTACACACCAATATCTTGTGGTTACCTGCAACTGTCAATGTTTACATACAAAATCCATTGTGACGTCATCTCGTCCTGCTCGGCCACCTTCGCAGGAGGGCGAGTTGGACGAGCTAGACTACTTGTCCGGGACGAGATAGTGGAGGTTCCGAACGGTCAAAACATCTCGTCCAACTGGTCTGGACGAGAAAGACGAGCAGTTCCGAACGCACCATGAATTGGTTCGGATGAGTGAAGCTTCGAAGCACCGAGACACAGATCTGTTGTCGCTCTCGAAGCAATAATTCGGTTCATTTTTTTCAGACGCGGAAGGACTAAAAGTAACTGTGTTCGTCAGTGTTTTAGCCCAATAAAAATAATTTTGTTGATAACTTTATTAATTTTACAATTTTTATTTTTTGATAGCTTTATTAATTTTACAATTTCATAAAATTGGGTTTTCTGTCAAACAAGACATTTTAACCGGAAAACAACATCAACGCTAAACAAAAGAGAAAGAAAAAGAAAAACAAAGAAAAATCACGAGAATATCAATAACAATATACAAGAGAAGAACAATTTAAATTCGAATGTAAAATAAAAAAAATAAAAAAAGCAGCAAATATAACAATTTAAAGTTGAATGTAAAATAAAAAAGAACGAAAAAGGCAGCGAATATTTAGACAATTAAGGAGCGGAGGGTCCCGGACACTGCTCCACCGCCGCCCCATGGAATACTGCGGTTGTCAGCGGACTCGTCATGAGCGGAACCGTTTGGCGCCAAAAATTCTGACTCTGTGGGGCGAGGAAAAGCAAAAGAAATAAAATACGAAAAGTTTATGGTGTCGGTGTGTGTGTGTATGCGTGTCTGTGTATGGTGATGATAATGGTGGTAATGATGATTGAAATATTGATGATGATTTAAGGTTTGGTGGGAGGCTCTTTTGACTTTATTCAGATTCTGTTCGCTGTTTCTAATTTAGCTCCCTGTGTGTGTGTGTGTGTGTGTGTGTGTGTGTGTGTGTGTGTGTGTGTGAATATTTAGTTATATAGATGCATCTACGATTGCAAGCCCATATTATAATATTAATGTGCTGTCTATATACTTGAACCATTGATTACAAAACCACTACAGTTTAAAATATCAAAAGAACCACTGCACGTTGTATATTCTTGCTTCGACCTTTATTCTACTGACCTGCTTTTTAAATGGCGAATGGACCATGGCGGGCGATAGGGAGAGGTTCATGTAAGGCTGAGATTCCCTTGGCGCGAGCGGTTCCCAGGTCGGGGTGGTTCTGGGTTCGCTGTGTCGGGAAAACTTTTTTTAAAAATCTCTGTGATTTTTAGTGGGGTATTGAGGATAAAGGACATGGAGAGGGTGGATTGAGGATGGGAGGGAGAGAAAGAGGGAAGAGAGGGAGAGAGAGAGAGAGAGAGAGAGAGAGAGAGAGAGAGAGAGAGAGAGAGAGAGAGAGAGAGAGAGAGAGAGAGAGAGAGAGAGAGAAGAGGAAGAGAGAGGAGAGAGATGGAGAGAAAGAGAGGAGAGAGAGAGAGAGAGAAGGAAAGAGAGAGAGAAAGAGAGAGAAGGAAAGGGGAAGAGAGAGAGAGAGCAAGCAAGCATACACTGAGATATTCAGAGAGACAAATCACAACAGATTCAAAGAAAAAAAACAAGTAAATATGTCAAATCTCAACAACACACAACACAAGTATCCCTCACCCATGCACGACGAAGCTAGCCCAGGCAGAGGTCATAAAGGCAGCTATTTTCTCATCCTTAGCAGACGCCTTGTCCTGCAGGTGCTCGAGGGCGCCAGGGAAGCTGAAGACGTGCAGCATCTCGTCGCCATGGGACACGCCCACATCCAAGAGGGGCGTGGTGATGCCAATTCCTCGAGCTTTTTGGTATATTACGTCAGCCCACGCGTACCCTTCCGGCTCTCTGTGCGTCATCACGTAACTGGTTCGACGGAAGAGAAAAACGTATTTGGAATGTTTAAAGAATATCGAAAACGGCGAGTTAGGATAGAATTGATGGGATGTATTTCCCGATTATCTTAAAAATAAATAAATAAATAAAAAATGCTTTTCCAAAACGAGTCAGCCTCAAGATTTCCGCGAATCCGTTTATAAATGAAAATGTAACTCCACAGACTGAGACCTTTAAACATTGTCTGGGTTCTGTTACTACTCGCAGATGTTACACAGAAATGCATCTCTTATCTTACGTGTACACGCGGCTGCCACCCTCGGCGTAGGCCAAGGCAGTGTCCCACACGCAGGACAAGAAGAGATAGTCCGTCAGAACCTGTAGAAGAGACAGGGAGGCGGTTGGGAGAAGGGCGGGGCTAGCTTCAAAGGAGGCGCCCCTTCCAATGCCTTTGCTTCCTTTTCTCTCGCATTAACACACACACACACACACACACACACACACACACACACACACACATATATGGATACAAATACACCCCTCCCTTCCTAACCAGCCCCACATCGCGCGGCCCTCACCTCCGTCATCTCCTCCGCCAGGGCGTTGAGGGACCGCCTAGCCTTCGGTGTGTAGTAGAGGGACTCGGCCAGCCTCGCCACCGCCTCCGCCGTGCTGTCCGGCAGGAAAGCGGCCACCAGGTACTGCGCCGTGGCCTCGTACACGGCAGCCACGTCGGTCGGCTCCTTCGAGGTGAGGATGGTGCCTTGAAGGGGCGAGATGTCTCCTATTGAACTCCTTGGTGACGTCTTCAATTATGTTCAGTGATGCATGGCAAATAAGGATGAAATTTGGATATTAAGTATGCATGATACATCAGAAAGCATAAGCACGTTTGATACTTGTTTTGCACAAAGTTGGCGATTATACCTAATGCAAAGAGCATGCCCTCCTCCGGCACCATTCCTAAGAGAACTGGCACTGGCGCCCTCGGGGTCAGGTTCTCCACGGGGACGGGGAGGAAGGGGCCCTCTCTCAGCCCCCCGTCGACCACCACGCTGAAGGGCAGCGGCCAGAAGATGTATCTCTGCGAAGAAGGAAGACCTTTGCACCAGCTGCACACACGCACATGTATGCACGCGCATGTGTGTATGTGCGCCTGTGTGTATGTATGTGTGTATGTGTCATCACGTGCTGTAACTAACCCTGTCCCAAAAGCAAAGTCCTCTCACATGCATCCTCGCCTGGGCCTCCACCACCTCCTCCGTGCGCTTGGACAGGAGACAGGCCCTCAGCTCAGCGACCGAGGCGTCTGGACAGCCCAGCTCACGCGCGAATCGGTGGGCGTGGGCGCGAGGTTTCTCTTGCACCGCCCACGAGCACTTGGCGCTCCCGCTCATTAAGACGGCGCCGTGAAACAGCCCTGGCGAAGATGGTGGGAGGAAGTGGTATGATAAGCAGGTACTTGCTTTTTTACATTTGTGTTCAAGGAGTACAAGAAATCGCAAGTGATATGTTATCTTCATAATCATTATCATCATCATTATATCACTATTATCATTCAAAAGCACTTTATCTTTTCCCTCCTTCGTTATCATCAGAATCATTATCATCATCAGAATCATTATAAGTATCACTATCATCATACAGAAACATTCTTTCTTTTCCCTCTTCCTCTTTCTCTCCGCCCCCACCTTGAGAGCGAGGCGAGAGCGAGTGGAAGTGGACGGAGGCGGCGCCGGCGGAGAAGCCCCCGATGGTGACCCTGTCCTTGTCGCCGCCGAACTGGGCGATGTTCCTCTGGACCCATCGGAGGGCGGCCACCTGGTCCAGCATGCCGTAGTTCCCGGCCAGTGCTGTCTCGCCCGTACTCAGAAACCCTGTGTGAAAGTATGGCTAAAGAATGGAGACACACACACACACACACACCTAAATATACATGCACACAAAATGCGCACATACACACACACACACATTTATGCATTAACATATATAATTGAACACATATGTGAAAAAGAGCCGCTACCGAAAGCCCCGAGGCGGTAGTTGACGGTGACGAGGACGAGGTCGTGGGCCAGCAAGCGCGCGGCGCCGTGGGACACAGCCGAGCCCCGCAGGAAGCCGCCCCCGTGGAAGAACACGAACACTGGAAGGAGCTCCTTCGAGTCCTGGGCGTCGACTTTCTCACCATCTTGAAGTAACAAAGTTGCAAAAGATGAAGCATAAGAAAGTGTTTTAAAAAGAGTGATTTTTAAGACCTTTTCCGTGACTAGACCCTTTTTCTGCGGGAGGCCAGTCTTACCCAAGGTCTGTATAAGTACTTATACTTACATAGACCTTGGTCTTACCTGGTAATTTCGCCGTGTACACGTTCAGATGGAGACAGTCTTCGTCACCCAGCACCCGCTTCGTCGTTGTGTCGTACTGCGGGCAAATCGCCTTGAATTCGGAGGCGTCAAGGCGACCGCCAGGCCAACGGTCCTCCGACTCGACGGGATCCGACCATCGCAGTTCCCCGACGGGCGGCTTCGCGTAGGGTATGCCTCTGCAACGGTTCGAGAGTTGTGTCAGAGTGTGTATGAGCTTGTGTCTCGCAAAGGGTTTCCTCTTTTCTGGTTAAGAGGGTGTGGTTGGTGTGTCTGTGTGTTGAATGACTGAAATCCCTATTACTGATATCAGTATGGGCCTATTTAATAATTCTTGGTTGTGGATATAGCTTGAGGACACACATTAACCGGTGCCAATCTAATGCCTTTAGATTTAAGATTTTAAAGATCTAAAGATTTAGTTTTAATTCCATTTGTCACTGGAAATTCTTTGCTGTGACATAACGTCTGTTTTATTTTGCTTCCAAATCTCCCTCTGTGTGCAAGGAATGGCCGGGGTTACCATTCACTGGCCGGGCGTGGGATTGAACGCAGGTCCGCAAGATGGTTAGACTAGCACGTTACCGCTACGCCAACACAACGGTAATGAGCCAAAAGAATGCTTAATCCACGTGATGGTATTCCGTGGTGTGTCCAGTACTCTCACACGTTAATCTTACGTTAAATCTTGCCTAGTTTCAGACTCCACATCATGGAAGAAATTGCCAGAAAGCGATCAGAAATAAACAGAACCTGACGTCGAATCCCATAAAGGCCGTTTCACAATAGCACTTTTTCCGTAAATTTTTGTGACAATTTTATTTAACATAAATACAAACATTCTCGAATATAACTTGATCTGACTTTGCTTGGCTGAAAAAGTTGACGTTAAGGTTTTCAGACGGAAACGATCATTATCGTCTGACTGGAAAATCGACAATTCGCTCAAAAATGGACAAAATTCCAGAAAATTGTTTTAAAAAATTGACGGAAAAAGTGCTAGTGTGACAGCACCTTTAATAACGAAGGGAAAGGCGATGACAGGGAGTGCGCAGAATACCTGAAGGCGTAGTAGAAGGCGTGGGTTCGATTCTGGCCGATGGTGTCCTCCCTGCGGCCGGATAACGTGCCGAGGCGGGTGGTGTGCTGGATGGGCGTCCATGAGGCGGGTTCTAAGATCAATTGGGTAACTTTTTAACCCTTTTCTTTGCAATTAAAGGGGTAACTTTTTAAAAATTAAGTGGAACTTTTTAACTTTTTTGTACAATTAAATGGGTAACTTTTTAAAAAATTAAGTGGGTAACTTTTTAACTTTTTTTTTCATTAAATGGATAACTTTTAAACTTTTTTTTCTATTAAATGGGTAACTTTTTAACATTTTTTTAATTGAATGGGTAACTTTTATCTTTTTTTTTATTAAATGGGTAACTTTTTAACTTTTTTCATTAAAGGGATAAGTTTTAAAAATATATTGAATGGGCAACTTTTTAACTTTTTTCATTAAATAGGTAACTTGTTAAATTTTCCTTTTATTAAATAGATAGCGTTAAATTTTCCTTTTATTAAATGGGTAACTTATTTATTTATTTATTATCTATTATTATTTCTTATAAGTGTTAAATTTTCCTTTTAATAGATAGCGTTAAATTTTCCTTTTATTAAATGGGTAACTTATTTATTTATTTTTTATCTATTATTATTTCTTATAAGCGATGCATGATGGTTCACGATTATGAGTTATTGGTCTATTGTTTTTGACGATTTCCTATCAGTGTCTCTTTCATATTCAGTGAGTATTCAATGAGTTACTTGTCGAATATAAATTATTTATTCTGACAGTATCTATCGAGAACCACACCTGTCAGTCACAACGGTCACAGGAACAAAAGAGAAGGACGATAACAATGCAGAAGCGACGACGAAAGGGGAAACGAAGAACAAAGGCCAAGATGAAGAGAAACGTGAGAACAAGATCAAGAAGACGAAGATAAGAAAGGAAGACGAAGATAAGAAAGGAAGACGAAGATAAGAAAGGAAGACGAAGATAAGAGAGGAAGACGAAGATAAGAAGACGAAGATAAGAAAGGAAGATAAGAAAGGAAGACCGAGATAAGAAAGGAAGACGAAGATGTAAGAAAGGAAGACGAAGATAAGAAAGAAGACGAAGATAAGAAAGGAAGACGAAGATAAGAGAGGAAGACGAGATAAGAAGGAAGACGAAGATAAGAGAGGAAGACGAAGATAAGAGAGGAAGACGAAGATAAGACATAAGAGAGGAAGACAGAAGATAAGAAGAGGAAGACGAAGATAAGAAAGACGAAGATAAGAAAGGAAGACGAAGATAAGAAAGGAAGACGAAGATAAGAAAGGAAGACGAAGATAAGAAGGAAGACGAAGATAAGAAAGGAAGACGAAAGGAAGACGAAGATAAGAAAGGAAGACGAAGATAAGAAGGAAGAAGATAAGAAAGGAAGACGAAAGGAAGACGAAGACGAAGATAAGAAAGGAAGACGAAGATAGACGAAGATAAGAAGGAAGACGACGAAGATAGAAAGGAAGACGAAGATAAGAAGACGAAAGGAAGATAAGAAAGGAAGACAAAGATAAGAAAGGAAGGCGAAGACGAAGATAAGAAAGGAAGACGAAGATAAGAAAGGAAGACGAAGATAAGAAAGGAAGACGAAGATAGAAAGGAAGACGAAGATAGAAGAAAGGAAGACGAAGATAAGAAAGGAAGACGAAGAAAAGAGAGGAAGACGAAGATAAGAAAGGAAGACGAAGATAAGAAGACGAAGATAAGAAAGGAAGACGAAGATAAGAAAGGAAGACGAAGATAAGAAAGGAAGACGAAGAAGAAAGGAAGACGAAGATGTAAGACGAAGACAAGAAAGGAAGACGAAGATAAGAGAGGAAGACGAAGATAAGAAAGGAAGACGAAGATAAGAAAGGAAGACGAAAAGAAAGGAAGACGAAGATAAGAAAGGAAGATAAGAAAGGAAGACAAAGATAAGATAAGAAAGGAAGACGAAGATAAGAGAGGCAGAAGATGAAGACGAAGATAGACGAAGAAGAAAGGAAGACGAAGATAAGAGAGAGGAAGACGAAGATAAGAAAGGAAGAGAAGATAAGAAGAAGAAGATAAGAAAGAAGAAGATAAGAAAGAAGAAGAAGGAAGATAAAGAAAAGAGAGGAAGACGAAGAAAAGAGAGGAAGACGAAGATAAGAAAGAAAAACGAAGATAAGAAAGGAAGACGAAGAAAAGAGAGGAAGACGAAGATAAGAAAGAAAAACGAAGATAAGAGAGGCAGATGATAGCCGTTCTGTGCTTATCTCCTCACGTGACTTGGCCGTGATAATCTTTGCCATGGAAGGCGGGGTGGTCTGGGAGGCAGCGGCGCCCACGGCCACGATCACGCCCATCGCTGCCACAAGGAGGCGGGCGCGCATGGAAGTGGGCGTGGGCGGCATGACGGACCCTGAAGCTGTTCCCATTCGCTCGTCTGCGAGGCTTTTGGGCGCGAAGGAAAAGTGAAAAGTTTTCTTGGTATGTCAGGATTGTACTGAGGATGAAAAGATGAATAAAATCAGGTTTAGTGTATAGGTATATGTATATGTATATCTACCTACTCATATATACATATTCACACACACACACACACACACACACACACACACACACACACAACACATATATATATATATACATATATATATATATATATATATATATATTATATATATATATGTGTGTGTGTGTGTGTGTGTGTGTGTGTGTGTGTGTGTGTGTGTGTGTGTGTATGTATGTATATATATATATAATATATATATGTGTGTGTGTGTGTGTGTGTGTGTGTGTGTGTGTGTGTGTGTGTGTGTGTGTGTGTGTGTGTGTGTGTGTGTGTGACACGTTTCTAAGAAAATAATAGACAATAAATGATCAGTGTCTGCAAAAAAGAGTGTTTTCCAAGTGTTTTCTATCCTATTCGATCCAGAATCAACAGATTTGTGTAAATTTGCATTGTAGTTTTGAAGACAGATCCACACCTGTTCTAAAAACGAATCATAGACAAATTTGAAGATAATTCTGGACCGAATAGGATAGAAAAAACCTGGAAGACCATTTTGACAGACTGTTAAACGTCAATTTCATCGTTTCTTAAACTTGTCTTTAGTTTTGTCCTTACAAACTTTGTCAGGACTGTCTTAAATTTGTTTTTATGTTGATTTTCCTTTGTCGAAGATTATTCCGTTTTGGAATTAACAAGAAAAGCTTCGAGACCACTTTTGGTGAATTACCAAACATTAATTGAGTCGTTTGAATACATTTTTATTGCTGTATAGATCTAATCAGAGACAAAATCGCAAAGAAAAGTCTTAGCAGGTTTTTACTCTCTTAGTTGCCGCAAATACAAAAGCCGAAATCAACGAAGACAAACAATTGTGATTTATCCCACCTTCTGCCCTTTTCCCCTTCTTTCTATGTATTTTATGACTCTCTCTCTCTCTCTCTCTCTCTCTCTCTCTCTCTCTCTCTCTCTCTCTCTCTCTCTCTCTCTCTCTCTCTCTCTCTCTCAACACCTGGCAGCGCTATCATCAACAACCCGTTAAATAACTTGACTGATTGACTCCATGATTCGGCAGAATCTCCACTGATAATGTTTCTCATATTTTTATTTGCTCTCTCCAAATATAAGTGGAATGTGCATTTTTTGCCGTCATCAAAGATTAAATTGAACAAAAACTTACGAAGAGAAATATGTGTATTTTTTCGTGCCGTCATGATCACTATGCGATTTCTCTCTCATAGAAGTAAGGGGGATTAGGCAAAATAATGTTTTCTCAAACATTAATTTGGTTCAAAACCTCAAAACCAAAGACTCTGATTTTATATATATAAAGAGTAGGGAATAAATAGTATAATATCCAACCAAGGAGGTAAATTGATAGAGAAAAAAGACTCAGATCCTGAAGGCCCTATCACATTAGCACTTTTTTCCGCCATTTTTTTGCGTTTCCGAATGAACTCCGAATGAAAATCATGTAAACAAACATGGCGCTATCGGAGTGAGGTCCCGGGAATCACACAAACATTCTCATACATATTACGTTATCTTAAAGAAATATGATGATGTTTGTTGTATATACGAATGTTCTAAAATATTAGCCTATGTTTGCATTCGCCCATCCTATCTAATTTATTAATAGCACAAGATCAACACGG
>NW_020870589.1:105599-111357 GCF_003789085.1 Penaeus vannamei
AATTGATACTAAATAATAATAGTGATAATAAAGATAATAATAATAATAACTAATAATAATAATTATCATCATCCTTATTATCATTATTACTATTATTATTTTCATCATTACCATTATTGCTGTTCCTATTCTTCCTATCATTATCATCATCGTCATTGTTATCATCACCATCATAATCATCATCACATCATCATTAATTCTATTATTACTTGTAATATGGTATCTAATTTTATGTAATTTTATTACTTTTCCTGTTATAGCAAATTTATCATAAGATGAGAAGATAAAGAGCCTGTGGTTAATATCTTTCTGTTATTATTATCATCACATTTTTTTTTATATATTAATCAGATCGCTTATCTTATTTCCTACAACTATCTTTCATTTCACAGGAAACGCACTTAACACCACTTATCTTAAAATACCATCTTAAAATACCCATAGTTGGAAAAATCAGTTGTTGTTTTTCAGAGCGTAAATCATGGTGCAAATAATGGAAATATTTAATAGCATTTGTTTTCCTTTTCGAGTCGGTTATTCTCACCAGCTCGTGTGAAGACAAAATATCAACAAATGGGTAAAATAAAGGTGGTTTTTGACCGTGAGAATAACTCTTTTCTTATCTCTATGACCGTCGATAAGCATTGATACCCTCAAGTTAGATTTTTTTTGATAGTCATTGTTTTATTATTAGTTATTTTTTTTATTACATTTTATTAAATTAAATTTTCCGTTATTCCGGAAGTTATAAGCAAGATATCAGTGACTTCCTCATCATCATCATAATAATGACCATCACCATCATCACTATCACTATCATCATCACCATCACCATAATTGTATTCATCACCATCACGATTATCATCACCACCACCATCACAATAATTATCACCACTATCACCATAATCGTCATCATCACCATCACGATCATCACCACCACCATCACAATAATTATCACCACTATCACCATAATCGTCATCATCACACCAATCATCACCATCCACTTCATCCTCTCCATCATCATCACAATAATAATCATCATCATCACCACCACCGCCACTACCATGATAATGAGCATGATGATGATAATAATGATACCCAATGATACAAGTAATAGTGAGGAAGTAACAATGATACAAGTAATAATATAGTGATAATTATAACAACAATCATAACAGTAACAACAACATAATAATGATAATAATGGTAGTAACAATGATACAAGTAATAATAATAGTGATAATTATAACAACAATCATAACAGTAACAACAGCAATAATAATGATAATAATAATGGTAGTAACAATGATACAAGTAATAATAATAGTGATAATTATAACAACAATCATAAACAGTAACAACAACAATAATAATGATAATAATAATGGTAGTAACAATGATACAAGTAATAATAATAGTGATAATTATAACAACAATCATAACAGTAACAACAACAATAATAATGATAATAATAATGGTAGTAACAATGATACAAGTAATAATAATAGTGATAATTATAACAACAATCATAACAGTAACAACAACAATAATAATGATAATAATAGTCGTAGTAGTAATAGTAGTAATAGTAAAATCTAATTTAAGGGTCTTTAAAAAATCCTGAATGAAGGTAGATATACAATCAAGTTTCATTTTGATCCAAACCTCATCTGGAGCAATTACTTGGTGCTTATTGCAAGCTCCTGTATATTGCAAGTTGCTCCTCTATAAAACCTTCCTCGGTATAGAGTCAAAATGGTTTGAATTAGTGACTTAATTCCATATTTTCGGGGCAAGAAGTGTAGGTTATCGGGGCCCCAAATTTTGGCCCCAAGACATTATGGAACAAAAATGTGAATGTGAGCAAATTTAGGAGTCAAATATAATTTTAACGACAGCGTTTCTTTGGTATGTTTTGTAATCAAAATTAATCTGCTAAACCAATTTTAGATAATCTAACTTGAAATTTGTTTATGAAGGATCACAATGCATTGTTAGTCAAAAGAAACACACGAAATTTCCTGTCTTTTAATCAGTAGGAACTGAAAAATGGGTTAAATCTTAATTGTGCCTGCTTTTAACTAAATATAATTGTACATATTCTTTTTTATCAAACGTTAAAATATTGAATATAAATATTGATAGTTAATCTACTTTACCTGAATAATACAATAATATTTGGAACACCCAGCTGAAAATGGCTGGCAGCTGATACGATGGACAATTTTGGACAGTTGTTTTTTAAGTTGTAACCAGCATTTAATTGCAGAAGTCATTCGTGTTTTATTTCATTTCCCTGTAATGTGTTTTGATTACTATTTAAAATTGCGTTTAGTGTATTGTTTTGCAATTACAAGTACTTTACTTTATTTTCCATTCGTCAAAGATTTTTGATAACTGTGTAAATTGATTTTAGCAGTTTTTATTCAGTTCATTGTTTTTACATTGTATATCTCATTTTTTTTTCGTAGTTATTTTTTATATAGAGATAATTATTATCAATACATTGATAAAGATAATAATATTACTGATACTATTAACGATGATGATAATGAAAATGATAATGAAATAACATTAATAAAATGTCCATATGAACAACAAGAATAATGATAATAACAATATAAATAATGGTCATGAGAAGGGTAATTATCATTATCATATAGATAATAATGCCAATGATAATAGTAACGCTAATAATGATAACATAAATATATTCTAGTATATATGATAATGATCAATGACATAGTGACATAGATAATATAATTGAAATAAGTACTTGAATAATGACAATAGTAATGTGGACAATCATTTCAAAATGACAACGATAATGACAGTCAATTTGAAGGCAGGAACATCAGTGCTAATATGAACATTATCACTAGGACTATAATATAAAGATATTAAGAAATTATCATTGACACCGTTCTTATCATGTGTTAAAACTGTGTAAAAAGGAATAAGGAATAGTATTATTAAGTCATCTGGTTTCACTAATTGACGCAAATATTGTATATGGAATTATATAAATTTACTGAATTAAAATGGAAAGCATTGGGATAGAATCATTATAACTGGATTTAGAATAATTACTGTAATTATAAAGAGAATTCAGGCATTTTAATGAGCCAAAGCCACGCGGGAACCGATACGAACAAATATAATTGTTTACATGTTCTCTTTTTCATCACACAATTTTATCATTCACTTGTGTTTAAATGCTGTCGTATGCATTTTTAGTTACACTGCAAACAAGAAGATACTGAAAAGCTCTTTGAATGCTATATTTATGCTGTACCGTCACCATGAGGACTATCATGTGATTGTGGCAAGATTCATCATGACAATATTGGGAATAATGGAGTAAATAGCAAGGGAAATAATGATGCTGATAAATTTGTAAAAAAAAACAGTGATGTTAATTATGATAATATCATCATTATCACCTTAATGACTGTAATGATGATGATAAGAACAATGATAGAATCAATTCTCATTCTTCTACCATTTGTCTCTGTCTTTCTCATTATCATCACATTACTCTTCCTGCCTCTTGAATACCAACATTCCCGACATCACCATATCATCACAACATCTTCCACTATATCTTCCACATGATCCCTGCCATCACAATACCTCCACTGGGATTATATCACCATCAACACTCCTTCCTTTTTTTGTCTTTTTTCGGTGCGCTGCTAACCTAGATCTGGCGGGCGAAAATGGCGGCGGTTCTGTATGTAGATGTTTATTGATTGTTTTATTTCCTGTTACGGAGATCGATGGAGGTGCGAGAACTTTTGCCAAAGACAACATAGTCTTTGCTTTTAACTCTTTTTAACATAATACGTAGCAGGTCTTGTAACAGATAACCAAAATGCATATATATATATATATATATATATATATATATATATATATATATATATATATATATGTGTGTGTTGTGTGTGTGTGTGTGTGTGTGTGTGTGTGTGTGTGTGTGTGTGTGTGTGTGTGTGTGTGTGTGTGTGTGTGTGTGTGTGTGTGTGTGTGTGTGTGTGTGTGTGTGTGTGTGTGTGTGTTGTATGTATGTATGTATGTATGTATGTATATGTATATGTATATACATATACATACATATATGTATGTAGAGAGAGAGAGAGAGACAGAGAGAGAGAGAGAGAGAGAGAGAGAGAGAGAGAGAGAGAGAGAGAGAGAGAGAGAGAGAGAGAGAGAGAGAGAGAGAGAGACCTACAGGATACCAGCGTTCACTGGCCTCGGACTTCACTTTCTGATCTACTGTTCATACCTCACCTTTACTAACTGAACAGCCTGAAATCACTTATTAGACGAGCCTAAAATATTTATTCTCCATGGGCGAATTTCCATACAGGAGCTATGTATTTGAATAATTATTTTACTTCGAATGAGTACCCAACCCACATATTTCATGAAGTCCTCAACAGTTTTCCTTGTCAGAAGCTTTCACACAAGCCTGAAGTTACCACAGTTAATAAACATCAGATATATAAAACTACCATATATGGATAGTCTTAGTTTTGAAATCCGAAACTCGTTAAACAAAACCGTTAAGCAATGTTACCCTCAAGTTAGTTTCCGATTTTTTTCACAATAACAATACTGTTGGTAATTTTCTAAAGTGTAAGAAACAGTGCAACTCTAAATTATATTCTAATGTGGTCTACTTCCTTACTTGTTCTAGCTGTCAGGCAAGGTACGTGGGTTTAACCTCACGATGGCTGCAACACCGCATTCTCGAACATAAAGGCAAGTCTATCAGAACTGGCTATGAGCAAACCATCCTTCTCAGCAATCAGAGAGTATTCTCGCCTTCCTTAACCACTCGTTAAATACTTTTGATTTCAAAATCTTGACCTCCCATCCTCACAGATCTGACCTGATCGTCGCAGAGTCTCTTCACATAATTGGCATGAAACTAGACCTCATTGGCACATACACTACAACCAAACAATCACTCAGCTCTTAAATGGTTAGTTACCTTAAACTGGCCTGATTTGTACAAACGAATTGTTCATTTTTGCATTTTATGTTCTGTATTCTTTGTTAAGTGTTTTCTATATATATATATATATATATATATATATATATATATATATATATATATATATATATATATATATATATATATATATATATATGTAGCATCTACCTTTAGCACTGATGATAGAGGTTGCATCTCCGAAGCGTCTGCAAGAGTGAAGTTGTTATCAGCAGAGCAGGTTTTCCTTTTCCTAACCGAAATCAAATCCCCAAAGGCATCCCTGGACGTAAATGGAAGGACAAAAGAATTCCTTTGCACTAATAACGAAAATATATATATATATATATATATATATATATATATATATATATATATATATATATATATATATATATATATATGTATATACACACACACAAACACGCACACAAACATACACAAGCAGACACAGACAAATATTTAAATAAAAAACGAGAACCAGAAGATTTGAGAGAGAACGAGAGAAAAAAAAGAAAAAACGAGTGAAACAGACAAATAGAAGGAGAAATAAAGAGAGTGAGAGGGAAAAAGATCTCGGAACATGGGCTTCGTAGAACAATTACACCCTCCCCCCTGACCACCCCTCCCCTCCCCCTACCGCCCTCACATGTTGGCACTATGGGGGGCGGGGAGGGCTGCAGGTTCAGCGATTACGTCACTCGCTACAACTCTAGGAATACACCCTAAAGACAAGCGATAGATATTAACTATACCTAT
>NW_020870589.1:133957-136455 GCF_003789085.1 Penaeus vannamei
ATGATAATTATTATTGTAATTTTCATCAATCTATCTGTGTCTATAATTACTATTATTAACATCATTATCATTTTCATTTTTATTATGATTATTGGTGTTACTACTTCTACTACTACTACTACTATTATAAATATTATTACTATCATTAATGCAATTTTTATGTACCCATAACTAATACTAATAACAATCTTATTGCTATCATCATTGTCTTTATTACTATTATTATTATTATTACTATTGTCTTTATAGCTATTATTATTATTATTACTCTTGTCTTTATAGCTATTATTATTATTATTATTACTATTGTCTTTATAGCTATTATTATTATCATTATGATTATCATCACCACTATTGTCATTAGTGTCAATATTATCATTATATTTTAATAGTATTATTTTATCATTGTTGTTATTATCATTATCATTATTATTATTATTATTATTATTATTATTATTAGTAGTAGTAGTAGTAGTAGTAGTATCCTTATTACTACCGTTTTCGTTATCATTATCATTATCAATGTCATTATTATTGCTATTATTATTATTATCATTATTATTATTTATGTTATCATTACTATTATTCTAATTTTTATTATTGTTATAATCATTATTATTATTGTTATTATTATTAGTAGTAGCAGTAGTATCATTATTATTATTGTTATCGTCACTATTATTAATATTATTACCATTATCATTATTATTGTTGTTATCGTCATTATCATTATTATTACCACTATCATTCTTATTATTATCAAATTCATTACTATCATTATTATCATTATTGTTATTAATATTATCATTATCGTTATCATTATCATTATTACAATTTTCACTCTACAAATTTTATCATTATTTTATCATTATTATCAATATTATCATTATCACTTTTGTTATCATTATCACTATTATCACGACTATTATCATTATTTTGATTTTGTTTATTATTATTATTATAAACATTGTCATTATGTATTAGTATCATCATTAGTATGAGTATAATAATTAGAATTAGTACCATTATTAATACTAGAATAATCATTATCACCTTCATTGTTTTTATTATATATTAGTGTAATAATAATTACGATTATATTTATTATAATAGTAATAACAATTAACTTTGTCAGCATCATTACTTTTATGACCATTATCATGATTAACGTTACTTTGAATATCACAATATCAAAATTATAATATTAAAAAATAAGGAAAAAGGTTATTAAGACTGTAAGTTATAGCATGTCACACAAATGCATTTCATAATTAGATTTGCTAGAGAGAGAGAGAGCGTCAGGGTTTTTGTGTTGCCCTGATTTGGTGGATTATGGAGACACAATTCTGGTTCGGCTGTTTATTGATAGAAGTGGCTGGTAGGCAGCGTGGCGCGGGCTGTGTCTTCTGCTGGTGCAATTGTGGGCAAGGTAGCCCAAAGGGCGCGCCGAGCAGGCGCGCGTGGGGGACCGCCCCCAAGGAGAGGTGTGGTTAGGACCGTGGGCCCTGGTCAACTGTCCTGTAGGTTTCGAGCGCTGGTCGCGGGTCCCTAGCAGTGGAGACGCGGAAAGGTAACCCTTGTTCCTCAGATCGCTCGGCATACGCTACTAACCGTCGCCCCCGACGGGACGGAGCTGGCTTTCTCTGAAAAAAAAAACACACCAGAGGCAGAGACAGGGCGAGAGACAAGAGAGCAAACGGAGGGGGGGGGGGGTTGAGTTATAGCAGGGGCCGTAAGATATAATCAAAATATATCAGATTGCAAAGAATGTTATTACAAATATTTTCATGAATTTTCAATTTTTATTATATTTTTTCAATAATTAATTGTCCAAGGATAGACAGAGGAACATGCATAGAGAGACAGTTGCAATAGTCCGCAAAAACTTGCTTGAGTTGCAATTGCCTCAGATAGCAGGAGATGAAATTCTACAAGAGATAAGCATTGTGCAGAACTACAAGGAAGCAAAAGGTGTCGCAGTCCGCAAGGACTTGTCTTGAACGACTAACTTCCTTGGAGAAAAGAATGAAAATGCAACAATGCAGAGTTCAGAAGTGTGCAGGGCAATAGTTCATACGGTATATGTCTGACTAATAGTTATTGAGTATCTCATTTCATTGAAGTTGTCTATCACACGTCACCAACAGCAATTTGAGGCAAAGCAATAATGAAAACAGGTAATGCAGTCCTCATACTTCGGGAGCGACTCATTACATCAAAATATACTTTCTCAAGACATGTGCAAACGAAAAAAACCGTAATGCACGGTATTTGCGCAAGTCGGTAAGAACAATAACCGCATTGTTAATTCTTGTTTGCAAAATTAAAAACGTTTTTTTTTGCGGGAACAATTTGCGTTGCATGGCCGTGAGTGCGTGACTTAATTTAAATGGGGTGGGGAGTTATTAAAAAATTGAAGTTAGCCACGAGTAAAGAAAATGCACACGAGAAGAAAATAGAATGTTGATAGGATATATTTTAAGTTTAAGTCATTAGTA
>NW_020870589.1:159055-189055 GCF_003789085.1 Penaeus vannamei
TGGTAATTGAAGAATAAAATATGTTAAGTTAAAATTAGCTGCCAATTGTTTTAGACCGAAAAAATCTGAGCTTGTTTATCTCAATTTAAAAAGATTATACTCTTGTTATCCTTCCTCTAGACATGGCTATGCATATCCGATAACAAATTAGTATCGTTTTATATCGTTATCGTTAGTGAACTTATCATTTCTACATCATTAGTAGAATAATAACATGAAAACACCTACCTCGACCATTAGACTTCATATCAGAAAGTAAATACACGAAAAAAATATTATAGAAACAATGTTTTTTTCGGTTACTAACAGTAAAACAAGCTTGAGAATTAAGAATAGTTAGACTCTTCAAGATCATTAAGAATATACCATAGCGAATTAAGTGTATGTGTTTGTTACTGATTCTGTATCTTGCTATTAAGATTTTTGTTCCCAGACAAAAAAAAAAAAAAAATCTAGAGCGCTTTCGTCCTAGCATAGACAGTGTTGCCATGATCACCCTTGTTGGTGGCGTGCATGGCAACAATTAAGATGGAATGTTATCTTCTTATTCTTTCCCTTTCCCTTTCTTTTTTCTTTTGCTTTTCGTCATATTCGTTTCTGCAGTACCTATGTTTGTTTGTTTTTCTTTTTCTTTTTCTTCTTATTAATCGTCTTCTTAATATTTCTCTTTCTTTCCCTTTTCATTCTATTTATCTTCTTAGCATCCAATTCTTCTTCTTCTTTCTTCTTTCTTCTTTGCTTCTTCTCTCTCTACTTCCTCCTTTTCCTTTCATTCTATTCGTCTCTTCAGTATCTACGTCTCCTCCTTCTCCTTCTTCTTCTTCTCCTTCTTCTTCTTCTTCTTCTTCCACTTCTTTGTCTTCGTCGAGATAGTCGTAGATCGGATTAATTAATCCAGGTGAGAGTGTATAATTAGTTTAGGAATTAATTTCATGGTACAATCACTAGACCATTATCGAGGTTTGCATAATCTCCCTTTCTCTCTCTCTATCTATTTAACTATGTGTCTATATATATCTATCTGTCTCTGTCTCTAAATCTATTTCTCTATCTATCTATTTAACTATCTGTCTATATATATATATATATATATATATATATATATATATATATATATATATATATATATATATATATATATATATATATATATATAATATATATATATATATATATATATCTGTCTCTGTCTCTAAATCTAATTCTCTATCTATCTATTTAACTATCTGTCTATATCTATCTATCTATCTGTCTCTGTCTCTAAATTTATTTCTCTATCTATCTGTTTAACTATCTGTCTATATAGATATCTGTCTATCTGTCTCTGTCTCTAAATCTATTTCTCTATCTATCTATCTATTTAACTATCTGTCTATATATATCTGTCTCTGTCTCTAAATCTATTTCTCTATCTATCTATTTAACTATCTGTCTATATCTATCTGTCTCTGTCTCTAAATCTATTTCTCTATCTATCTATTTAACTATCTGTCTATATATATCTGTCTCTGTGTCTCTGTCTCTGTCTCTAAATTTATTTCTCTATCTATCTATTTAACTATCTGTCTATATATATCTGTCTCTGTCTCTAAATCTATTTCTCTATCTATCTATTTAACTATCTGTCTATATATATCTGTCTATCTGTCTCTCTCTCTAAATTTATTTCTCTATCTATCGATATCCCTATATCTATATCTAACTAGCTTGCTAGATATTTGTATGTCTACATATATATATATATATATATATATTATTATATATAATATATATATATATATTATATATATATATATATATATATATTCATCTATGAATCTGTTTTCCTCCTTCCCTCCCTCCCTCTCCCTTCTAATCCTTTCCTCCCTCCTTCCTTCTTTCCCTACTTCCTTCCTTCCTTCTAATCCTTCCTCCCCTTCCCTTCCCTCCCCCTCCTTCCCCTCCTTCCTTCCTTCTTCCTTCCTTCCTTCCTTCCTTCCTCCTTCTTGTCTCCTCCTTCTTTCCCTCCGTTCTTCCTTCTTTTCCCTACTTATTTCCTTCCATCCTTCCTTCTTTCTCTTCCTTCTTCCTTCCTCCCTCTCATAATCAAATTCATACGTTCATCGCCAAATATTTTCCCCTCTTTCACAGACCCAAAGCTGACGATTTAATAGACAAACCCCTCATTCTTTCCCCCTGTCTTCCCTCTCTTCCCTCTTTCCCCTCTCTCCCCTCTCCCCTCTCTCCCCTCTTTCCTCTCTCTTCCTTCCCCCTCTCTCTACCTCTCCATACACACAGATACTCATCCTATTAATTTCTAAATGATCAGTTAGCACGCTATAGCACTATTAAATATTTATCTATCTATCTATCTATCTATCTATATATATATATATATTGTGATGCCAATCTAGCTTTGAGGTTGGCATCCTTGTTTTCTTTATTGATAATTTTATTGTTGATTATTTTCTTCTTTCTGTTAAGTATATCAGTTGTTTACTTTCTTTCTTTCTTTCTTCTTTTCGTCTTTGCACTAAGAAATTTTGCTTTTTGTCTTTCTTTTTATTTTTCTCTTCATCTTCCTATTCTTTTCTTTTTCGCATAGTCTATTTCATACGATTTTTCTAAATTCAGATTTTTTTTCTCTCCCTTCATTTTCTGAAAGGATGTCAGTTCATATTCATTTGGATCTTTCAAAAGTTTTAGATTATTTCCATTAGTGAATTATTAAAATGATCAAAATAATAATGCATTAACGGTAGTGCAAGTAACTAATAACAAAAACAAAAGGAAACTGAATAAAACTAATTTAAAAATTACATATCTATTACACCATTATTGCTATATCAAATGCCATTAATATCATTGAATGTTGCTTTCTTTGCCATACCAACATTATTGCCATGCGAAATACCACCAGTATTTCTATATTAGATATTACCTTAACTGCCATACAAAATCCCAACATTATTGCCATATCCAATACCACCACTGTTGCCATATCAAGCACCATCTTTACTGCCATATCAAATACCGTTATTATTGTCTTATCAAATAGTCCTAATATTGCCAAACCAAAATACCAACATTATTGCCATATTAACTCTTGCAATTTTGCTGTATCAAACAATTTCCAAAGTTGCTTTTTTTTTCTTTTTCTTTTTTTTTTTTTTTTTTGCGACCAAAACACATGCAACTGTTTGCCTTATCATGTTTAACTGAATTCCTTGCACTCAAAAATCTAGAAAGTTCTTGTACCCCCCCCCTTTTCAACCGCCCTTTACCCCTCCCCCTCCTCCTGTACCCCCCACCCCCCCTCCCCTCCTCCTGTACCCCCCTCCCCCTCCTCCCCTGTACCCCCCCCTCCCGAACTTTTATTTGTTAGAAGGGAAGGGGGAAGGGTTGTTCAGTGGGGGGGGGGGGGAGGGAGGGGGGTTAGAAGGAGGAAAGGGAAGAGGATTAAAAGTATAGGAAGAAGAGGAACGAGTGGGAATGGAAGAGGGGAGATAGGGAGAGAGAGAGGAGAGGAAGAAGGAGGAAGGAGAGAGGGGGGAAAGTAGGAAGTGGATAAAGATGGAAGAAGGAGAAGAGAGAACGAGAGAGAGAAAGACGAAGAAAATAAGGAAGGGAGAGAGAAGCGAAAGGCAAGAGAGTAAATAAGAAAGGGAGAAGAGAGAGAAGAGGAGAAGAGAGAAGAAAGGGAGAAGAGAAAATAAGAAAAAAAAAGGGAAGGGGAAGAAGTGAGAGGAAAGAGGGTACGTAAGGGGGGGAGGGGGGGGGGGGAGGCAGGGAAAGGGAAGTCAAACTGGATCTGAGTCAGAGATAAAAAAAAAAAAAAAAAAAAAAAAAAAATGGGCGTGGTTATTCTTCTTTCGGTTCGTTCTCTTATTATTATTTCTTCCTCTGCTAATATATATATTTTTTCTTTTTATCTTTTTCTATTTTTATTTTTTTTTCCATTTTATTTTTTTTCGGTCAGTGATGAACTAAATATAGTTTATTTTAACATGTAATTCATTTAATTTCACTTTTTTTTAGGTCTTCCATTTTCTCTGTTATTTTATCCGTTATATTTACTTTACGTTTATTTTTTTCGATCAACTAATATATAACTTAGCTTTTTATATTTTCAATGATTTTCTTTTTACCGTAAACTTTATCTCACCAACCTGAACAAAATCAAATATATTTCTATCTCATTTGTAAGTACAAATAAAACAAATATATTTACGATGCAACTTTTTTTTTTTTTTTTTTTTTTTTTTTTTTTTTTTGGATGTCATTTCAGGAGAAACTAACCTAATATGATGAGAACGAGAGTGTCTTTTCTCTCTCTCTCTCTCTCTCTCTCTCTCTCTCTCTCTCTCTCTCTCTCTCTCTCTCTCTCTCTCTCTCTCTCTCTCTCTCTCTCTCTCTCTTCTCTCTCTCTCTCTCTCTCTCTCTCTCTCTCTCTCTCCTCTCTCTCTCTCTCTCTCTCTCTCTCTCTCTCTCTCTCTCTCTCTCTCTCTCTCTCTCTCTCTCTCTCTCTCTCTCTCTCTCTCTCTCTCTCTCTCTCTCTCTCGCTCTCTCTCTTCCTCTATCTGTCTGTTGTTGTTTTTTCCTTCGTTGAAAATTGAAAGTTTAGTGAAGATTACACTGCGGATCTTCTCTTGATATCGTTATGGTATTTCTGTCATTCGAAAAAAAAACCGTTGGGTCAGTTTGGTTGTTTTGAGTTCGCGATGTTGGTGTCGGTTTTGCAATAGGTGAGTTTGTGTGTTTGTTTGTTTGTTTGAATGTGGATACGTGTGTGCGTTTGTTTGTGGTGTGTGTGTGTTTGTTTGCGTGTGTTGCGTGTTTGTTTGTCTGTGTGTGTGTATGTAATTGCGTTTGTGTGTGTGCGTTTGTTTGTGTGTGTGCGTGTTTGTGTGTGTGTGTTTGTTTGTCTGTGTGTGCGTGAGTGTATGTATTGTGCGTTTGTGTGTGTTCGTTTGTTTGTGCACATTGACTGGGCGTGTTTTTTTTTTTTTTTTTTTTTTTTTTTTTTGCGGGCGTGTGTGCAATCTAGTCCCTCGTTCCCTTAAAGGATTATATGCACCAAAAACAATTTCGAACGCGATGACCCGAACGCAACACAATGCATCTAGCGGAGAAAGTGAACGTGTTCGGCCAAGCGAGCCGCCCTCACTAGCTTTCTACTCTTGATCATAAATTGCCCGCCTTACTGCCAAGAAGAGCTCGCGCCGGGAAGAGAAGCTATAAATGGTAAGCTCTGCATCATGTAGGGGGAAAAAAAATAGTCTGACCCCATGAGGTGAAAAGGGAAAGTGCGCGGGAGCGAACTTACGCAATCGGACGCAGTGGCGGGAAATTCGAGTTTGTTGTTGGACGAATAAATATATAGTTTTAATGTATGCGTGTATAGTATATCTAAATATATTTACATATGTATATATAAATTTGAGAACAGAACTTGAGAAATGCAGTTTTCCTCCCTAGAACTGTATATTGTTTTAATATTTAGGATACAAAGCAAAGGCATATGTGAATGCGCAAGTGATTTATTTTACATTAACAGGTAGACAAAAAAAAACTCGAATCACATAGATATACAATTTTAATTAAACTTCCTTGCATATTTTATAAACTCATTATCATACCCAGAAAACCCATACACTTAATTTGCAATTTTCCATCAGAATCTCGTCTCTAATTTATGCACATCTTTTAACCTCATGCTCCCTTTTTCATCCCCAGATACGGCTGCTCGTGGTGGGCGTGTGTTTGGTGACGTGGGCGGCGCCTGTGCAAGCAAGGGCGCAAGGATACCGGTATTCGTCGCCTGAGGTGAGTTTGCGGGCGGGGTGGGCGGTGAGGGGAGGGGGTGAGGGGGGAAGCTTTCTCTCGCTCTATCTAGGAAATGTTTTTTTTTCTTGAATTTTTGCCTTTTCTATATATCTTTTTGGCTTTAATATATATATATATATATATATATATATATATATATATATATATATATTATATATGGAGTTTTTTTTCTTTCTTGTAACTTTTTTATTCATCATTATTTTTTATAGTTTCGTATGATCATTTTGTCTCTATATTTGCTAGAAGAAAAGAATGTAGTTATGAATAAGAAAAATTTAAAATCATGTAAGTACTGAATTGGCTATATACATGATTACCTCATAAACAAATTGTTATAGTCCTACAAATAGATATATATATATTTGTTTTTACTAATCCCTTCACATATATTTACTTATTGTTTTCCTTCTTACTCCATTTATACTTATTTATATATTGAATCTGCTTCGAAATTTGTCCGTTTCATGACTAACCTAAAATGACCTGACTTTCACCCGCCCGCAAGGATGACAAAGTCGTTTTTCTTCTTTTTCTTCTTCTTCTTCTTCTTCTTCTTCTTTTTACATCTAAATATTTTCAAGAATCAGGGCTGAGTCATTATGTTTGTAAAAGATTATATTCGTAATATGATTTTCATTCATGTATCGAATGTTTGGGATTTTTTTTTTCCTTTTTTTTTTTTTTTCTTTTTTTCTTTTTTTTTATTTCCTTTTTTGGAGGAGGGTCTTCATTATTTTTTTAGGATTTAAGATTATTTTCATATTGTTTTCATTTGCTTAATTTGTTCTTTTTTATGATATTCATCTTTTCTTATATGAATATGCACTATTTGAATAAACAATTTCCTTCGTATTATCAATGAAACTGCCATCTTGCATTTAAATATTCGGATTTATTCAAACACGTCTTTGACAACTGATGATGCATCTGGATTCGGATTTTACATTCAAAAACACGTCTTTCAGATACATAACGATTCTTCTATTTTATATTCAGTACAAATCAGATTAGGATGTTTGTGGAGAACTGATAAATTCTAAAACGTTTAATGAATGACAAAACTGCTTTGATATTAACCGTTGCCGCAATCCGGTTCAAAAATCCATTTCCTTTTAACGGTTTCGCTCAGGCCGCCATTTTGTTTTTCCCTCCAGGATGACCGGTCGTTAGGCAGCGACGAAGACTATGACGACCCAAGTTATGCCTTCAGGTAAAGATTTTTTTAATTTAACTTTTATATTTTTAGATGTCTTCTTTGTTTTGCTTTGTTAGTGTTTTTTAAACTCACTTGTAAACACACACACACACACACACGCACGCACGCACACACGCACGCACGCACAACACACACACACACACACACACACACACACACACACACACACACACACACACACACACACACACACATACACACACATACACGCATACACAACACACACACACACACGTACACACAAACACACACGTACACACAAACACACACACACACACACACACACACACACACACACACACACACACACACACGTACACACACACACACACACACACACACACACACACACACACACACATATTCATCCATATCAATATCATAGATCTGACATCGTGATTTAGAACACATAATTTCTCGCAGATCTGTCATAAACCAAAAAAAATAAAGAAACAGAACTATAAAGACAGAAATAGACGAATCAATAAACACCAGAAACTCGAAGACTCTAGGGGAGAGAGAGAGAGAGAGAGAGAGAGAGAGAGAGAGAGAGAGAGAGAGAGAGAGAGAGAGAGAGAGAGAGAGAGAGAGAGAAAGAGAGAGAGAGAAAGAAAGAGCGAGAGAGAATTCTGAAATGTAAACAAACAATGATAAAGCCTAACGTATTGGATGAAATGCAGTAGTCTACCAGTTCCTTCCTCATGATAGTAGGCCTATGGACTAAAAGGCTTCCAACCGGCTTCCAACCCCGACAGGTACGACGTCGAGGACACCTACTCCGGCAACTTCTTCGGGCACTACGAGACACGCGAAGGAGACGACACCGACGGCGGCTACTACGTCCTCCTTCCCGACGGTCGCAGGCAGAAAGTCATTTACGAAGTCGAGGGGGACTCCGGTTTCCTCTCGCAGGTGACTTACGAAGGGGATGCCGGAACCTACTTCAGCACCTTCAACCACGGCCATAGAGGAGTCGGAGGAGGGAGAGGAGTTGGAGGAGGAGCGGGTTCCTTTGGAGGCAGGATTACTTCTGGAGGAGGAGCAGGAGGAGGAAGAGGAGTTGGAGGAGGAGGGTTCGGAGTCTCCGGTTTTGCGTCGGGAAGAGGAGTAGGAGGAGGTGCTGGTTTTACTTCCTCAGGAGGGGTTCAAGTAGGTGGTGGTGGCGAGGGTGAAGGTGAAGAAGGAGAGGAACAAGAGGGTGGAGAAGGTGGAGAGGGAGCCGGAAGAGCAGAAGCTGTCGTGAGCCAAACAGGACCTGCAGTTGGAAGTGGGGCGAGTGTCGCTGTCCATCATGTTGGAGATGGAGTTGGCGGAGGTGGAGCCGGATTTGCTACTGGAGGAGGAGTTGGCGCAGGTGGAGCTAGCTTTGCTGCTCATACTGCTGGTGGAGTAGGTGCAGGTGGAGCTGGATTTGCTACTGGAGGTTGGGCAGGTGGAGCAGGATTTGCCACTGGAGGAGGAGTTGGCGCAGGTGGAGCTAGCTTTGCTGCTCACACCGCTGGTGGAGTAGGTGCAGGTGGAGCCGGATTTGCTACTGGAGGAGTAGGCACAAGTGGAGCTGGATTTGCCACTGGAGGTGGATTAGGTGCAGGTGGAGCTGGATTTGCCACGGGAGGTGCAGGTGGAGCCGGATGGAGGTGGAGTAGGCACAAGTGGAGCCGGATTTGCCACTGGAGGTGGAGTTGGCGCAGGTGGAGCTGGATTTGCTGCTCAAACTGCTGTTGGTGGTGCCGGATTTGCCACTGGAGGTGCAGGTGGAGCCGGATTTGCCACTGGAGGTGGAGTGGGCACAAGTGGAGCCGGATTTGCTACTGGAGGTGCAGGTGGAGCCGGATTTGCTACTGGAGGTGGATTAGGTGCAGGTGGAGCCGGATTTGCCACTGGAGGTGCAGGTGGAGCCGGATTTGCCACTGGAGGTGGAGTGGGCACAGGTGGAGCTGGATTTGCTACTGGAGGCGCAGGTGGAGCCGGATTTGCTGCTCATACCGCTGGTGGAGTAGGTGCAGGTGGACCTGGCTTTGCTGCTCAAACTGCTGTTGGTGGTGCCGGTTTTGCTGCTGGAGGTGGAGCAGGTGGAGGAGTGGGTGTTCATCAGATTGGAGGTGGTGCTGGAGGAACAAGTGTGACTGTCCATCACACTGGACCAGGTGGAGCTTCACTTATTGGTCAACAAGCCGGTGGAGTAGGAGCAGTGGTTCACCAGACAGGAGGCGGACTTGGTGCCGGTGTAACTGTTCACCAGACAGGAGGTGGTGCTGGCTTTGGCGTTCAAACTGGAGGTGCAGCAGGTTTAGGTGGTACCAGGGTAACTGTCCACCAATCTGGAGGTGGAGCTGGTTTTGGGGTTCAAACTGGAGGTGGTGTGGGTGGTGCTGGAGTTACAGTTCATCATACTGGAGCTGGAGCTGGGTTTGGCACTCAGACTGGTGGAGGTGCCTTTGCTTCTCAACAAACAGGAGGGCTAGCTACTTCTGGTGTCCACCAGACTGGAGGAACCTCACTGTCCTTTGGTAGTGGCAGCCCTGGCGGCATTTCTGTTCATCATTCTGGTTCCCCGACTAGTGCTGGAGTCACCCCCGGCCCTGTGGCAAGTGCCTTGGTCTCTGGCCCTACCTTTGGAGCAGGTAACCAGGTATCAGTAGGTCAGGCAGGTGTGGGTGGTGTTGCTACTGGTTTTACAGGCACCCAGGGAACTGCAGCATTTGGTGGAAGTGCTCAGGGAGGCTTTGGCGGTCTTGGAGGAGTCCAGGGAGGGATAGGGTTTGGAGCTGGCCAAGGAGCAGGAGTTGGTGCTACCCAGGGTGTAGGATTTGGAGGTCAAGGAGCAGGAGTTGGAGGCTTTGCTGGCAGTGCTCAGGGAGGAATCGGCTTTGGAGGTGGACGAGAGGCAGGATTTGGAGCGACACAAGTCAGTATTGGAGGTAGCCATGGAGCTGGATTTGGAGGTGGTACGGCAGCACCAGGATTCGCAGGCGCCCAGGGTGGAGTAGGATTCGAAAGTGGTCAAGGAGCCATAGGATTTGGTAGTACCCAAAGTGGAGTAGGATTCGGAACTACACAAATTAGTGTTGGAGGTGCCCAAGGATCAGGATTTGGAACTACAAGTGCCCAAGCTCTGACATCTGGTTTTGGAGGGGGTGTTTCAGTGACTCCATCTAGTGTAACTCCCACAGCAAGTCCTTTTGTATCTACACCAAGTCCTGTAAGTCATTCTGTGACTCCTCCTGGTGTAACTCCTGCAAGTCCCTTTTTATCTAGTACAGGCTTTTCCGTAACTCCTTCAAGTGTCTCCCCCACAGCAAGTCCTCTAGTATCTGTTTCAGTGACTCCCCACAGTGTAACTCCCACACCATTTACTCCGGGTCCTGGAGGTGTTTCAGTGACTCCCCACAGTGTAACTCCCGCACCATTTACTCCGGGTCCTGGAGGTGTTTCAGTGACTCCCCACAGTGTAACTCCCGCACCATTTACTCCGGGTCCTGGAGGTGTTTCAGTGACTCCCCACAGTGTAACTCCTGCACCATTTACTCCGGGTTCTGGGGGAGGTTTTTCAGTGACACCTAGTATAACTCCTATAATTCCTACAGAAAGTCCATTTGTATCCAGCACACACTTTTCTGTGACAACTCCAAGTCCTCCAGTAACTGGTGGTGGCTTTTCCGTAACTTCTCCAAGTGTAACTCCTACAGGAAGTCCTTTCGTGTCCAGCACTAGCTTTTCCGTGACTCCTTCTAGTATAACCCCCACAGCAAGCCCTCTTGTTTCTGGAGGAGACGTTGGAGGAGTTAGCCAAGTCAGTTTTCACTCAGGAGCAGCCAGTGGTGGGTTTGACATCCCTGGATTTAGTGCTGGCATCGCATCGCAGGGCTCAGTTCCCTTCTCGAACAGAGTGGATGACGTGGCCATTCAAGCAGGAGGCATTGGCAGCGGACAAGCAGGAGCAGGATTTGGAGGACAATCAATAGGATTTGTTGGACAAACAACAGGATTTGGAGGACAAGAAGTAGGATTTGGAGGACCACCAGCAGGATTTGGAGGACCACCAGCAGGATTTGGAGGACCACCAGCAGGATTTGGAGGACCACCAGCAGGATTTGGAGGACCCAGCAGGATTCAAGGAGGACCACCAGCAGGATTTGGAGGACCACCAGCAGGATTTGGTGGTCAAGGATTTGCAGGTGGAGAAGTAGGTGCTGGATTTGGAGGACAAGCAGGAGCAGGATTTGGAGGACAAGAAATAGGATTTGGTGACCAAGCAGGCTTTGGAGGTGGCCAGAGTTTCACAAGTGGACCCATAGCAAGCCCTTTGGTATCTGATCCTTCATTTGGAGCTGGCCAGGCAGGACCAGGCTTTGACGTCGGTCCTGGACCCGGCTTTGGCGCACAAGATGCAGGGTTTGGAGGTGGCCAGAGTTTCACAAGTGGACCCATAGCAAGCCCTTTGGTATCTGATCCTTCATTTGGAGCTGGCCAGGCTGGACCAGGCTTTGACGTCGGTCCTGGACCCGGCTTTGGCGCACAAGATGCAGGGTTTGGAGGTGGCCAGAGTTTCACAAGTGGACCCATAGCAAGCCCTTTGGTATCTGATCCTTCATTTGGAGCTGGCCAGGCAGGACCAGGCTTTGACGTCGGTCCTGGACCCGGCTTTGGCGCACAAGATGCAGGGTTTGGAGGTGGCCAGAGTTTCACAAGTGGACCCATAGCAAGCCCCTTGGTATCTGATCCTTCATTTGGAGCTGGCCAGGCTGGACCAGGCTTTGACGTCGGTCCTGGACCCGGATTTGGCGGCGGTCAAGGAGGGTTTGTAGACAATCAGATTTCCTTTGGAGGTGATCCAGGATTCATCGGCGGCCAGCCAGATCTTGGTGCTGGAGTGAGCTTTGGCCCTGTGACACCTGAGCCTATTTTTGAGGGTGGCCAGGCTGGACCAGGATTTGGAGCAGGAGCAGGATTCGGTGATGCTCAAGCTAGATTTAGGACTGACCTGGGGTTTGAAGTGGGTCCAGGATTCGGAGGTGGTCCAGGACTCGTTGCTGGCCATGCGGGTCCAGGATTTGGCGGAGGCCCAGCAGAAGTAAACTTTGATGGCACTCTGAATATAGACATTGGAGGAGGCCCGGGAGGTGCAGGATTTGCAGGTGGTCAAGCAGGGTTTGCAAGCAATCAGATAGGAATTGGAGGTGGTCCAGGATTTCCAGTGGGCCCTACAGCAAGTCCCTTAATTGCCGATCCATCATTCGCCGCAAGCGGAGGCCAAGGGGCGGCTGCCGCATTTGGCCACTCTGCCGGTGGACTGGGGGCTCCATTTGATGGCCAGTTCGCAGGGCCTGGCGGAGGCTTCGGCTTTGGCCCCGGACCCGTTGCGAATGCCTTGATCTCGGCTCCAATTCTCAGCTCAGAGCAGGTTGCAAGTCAAGGCTTCATTGGCAACCAACTAGGCAGCGCAGGCGTTGCTGCCAGAAGCAACTTGGCTGGCCCTACGGTGGAGTTCCAGATCGGCCAGCCCCTCGCAGCTGCAACCGTGAGGGGGGCGCCCGCGACCTCGCAAGCTGGCGTCCTCTCGAGCCTGGTCAACGCAAACCAACCGGCGCTCCACCTGATCCCCGCCCAGTCCATCATCCCAATCGGCCAGGTAGCGCAAGCCTAATCGGGAAGAGCTTGTCAGGAGTAGACGCAGCCCATTACAGTCTATTCCCTGATAAGGTCGCACCGGCTTGTCAGTTTTCCTTATAATTTTATACATATTTTTCCCTCCCTTTATCTCTGAATGCTTCGCTTCACTGGCACTCATATCAGTTTAGGTTTTCCCCCCCGAGTCCTGCAGCGCGTGCCAGTGACAGCGGGAGCGTTCGCGAATTTTACAAACTTCTACAAAAGCTTCGAGAAAGTTGGGATTCTAATCAACTAACTTGTGCCACCCCCCCCCCCCGTCCCCGTCCCCCACTCATTTTCCCGGAATACGCCAAGTTATCAACAAAAGAAACTGTGGAACTTAGTCACTAATAACAATGTCCTTTTTCTTGAAGTACTGAACTGTAACATGGTGTTACACATTTACTGTATGTATTTAGTTAGAATGTTGTTACCTCGTTATTTTGTACATATGTAAGAGTTATACTTTATTTTGTTTACATTTTTTCTAGTTTTATAATCAAGATTTTACAAAGGTTGCTTTTTGAATAAAAAAGTATTTTTTCTCAATGTTTTTATTCACCATAAGCTTTGTGCCTCTTCCAGAAGCATTGTGAAATAAAGAATATCACGTTCGAGCTGGAAAAGCCCAGTAAACGTTAATATTTCCGAAATGAGCACTCACATATATATGTATGTATATAAACACACACACACATTTGTGTTTATACATATGCATTTATGTATGCATGTATGTATACATAATATATATATATATATATATATATATATATATATATATATATATATATATATATATATGTATATATATACACACAACACACACAACACACAACATACACACGTATCTGTGTGTGTGTGTGTTGAACATACAAACATACACACACGTGATGTATTATATATATATATATATATATATATATATATATATATATATATATATATATATATATATATATATATATATATATATATATATAGTACATATTGTGTGTTTTTAGTGTGCATTTTAGATAAGAAAAAATAACAAAACATATTACCATTAGATTACAAAACCACTTCCCACCCTTGCAATAATGCGTCCACAGCACAAACTGTTACAACCATACTAGCAGTAGCGTGCTGGCAGGGGGGGGGGGGGTAATTGCCCCTCCTGCTGATGAAATGGGGGGGGGGGCGCCGAAGTGCATAAGGGACGTCGAAGGCGCCTGAGTTGCCTTCATGTAATTTTACATGATTTACGAAAGCTGATTGACTCTTTCCATCAACACAGCTAAACTTCGATTTTAATGTTATAAATGGATGATAAATAAAACGAAGTACAACAGCAAAAATGTAATCACGGAAGGGGGCGCCATTTCAACCCTTTGCACCCCTTCCAATCTCATCCCCAGCACGCCATTGCATACTAGAACATCCTTGATATACAATATTCCTTAAACAACACTAAAATAATATTGGGATAACTCCCTAATCAACATTTCAACATTCATGTATAAGACATATAGGAAAAGAAAAATACAAATATGCCATTAAAACTCAAAACCTCGAGTACAATTGAGCGCTGAAATGAAACCTACATAACAGACAAACTAATGCTCAATTGCCTCTTACTGAGCTTCCAAACGCGCGTGTATACTAGTTTAACGTATTCCCCAAAACGTTTTATTTTGAAGCATATTCCTTCTATAATGTAAAAACTACTATTCGGACCTCCAAAGTGTCTCGTTTCTCCAGCTTTATAGTGGTTTCGTAAGTCTAAAGGTATCAATGTTCGAGAAATGGAGCTATTAAGGCGAGGTACCTCACTTCCTTCAGGAATACAGTGGCTAGGGCATGTCTGGTCAGAGATGGGCAGTATCGATTCAACGTCACGTCAATACATTTTCATGACCAATTTGAAGATGAAGTTAATATCAGTGAATTGCAAAGTGACCCGTTTCCTCTTCATTTCAATGCTTATTTGAGATTTTTATTTGTTATTTAGACGTTTCATGTGCTGCAGAAAATAAACTAGGGTTAGGTTTTTTTATCTAAAAGGCAAACATGCGTCGCTTATTTATAGGGAAGGCAACAGAATTAGCCTTTTTAGAAGTGATAATAGACAAAAATAGAAAAAAGTAGTCTTTTCAGACTCTGTGAAGGCTGCCATATAACAGTGATCTTTTGGCAGAAATTTATACTTGAATTTACTTTCCATTATCAACAATGCAACACAAGATCGTTTATATGAAATTTGAATATACATAGATGCCTTAGATTGTTCGCTGTATGTTGATAGAACCATGAACATGTTCTTTTCATCGTTAATGAGGACACATCATGGCAAGTCTGGTTTTGAATGCTTAGGAACAATTTCATATATTCTGTGCAGGTGTATATGTTACAAACTACTTGCAGAATTAAGGTGTTGCATAAAAAGTCAGGGCATAAAAAGTCAGGATATTGTGTGGAATAATCAGTCATCTCCCCTTCCTCTCCCTCTCCCTCTCTCCTCTCTCTCTCTCTCCTCGCTTTCTTTCTTTATCTGACGAAATAAGTCGAGAGGCCATATCCGCGTATGATACACAAGTTCGAAATACACTTTTCTGCTGCATCATTGTCTGCTGTGAACCAACCAAACTTCCCAATCAAATATTTACATATCAGTTGGACTATTTTCTTACAATAAAGTTTCGGCGCCACTGTATCGGCAACACATGTATTGGTATCGGTATCATCCTGTCTACGAAAAATCGATATATCGGAATCGCGTCAGACAATTTTCAAGTATCGATAATCAGTATTGCCTTAGACAATTGATGTCCTTAAGTGTCTGTGTATCCTTTTTCGAGATTTGTTTCAGTTTCTGATGAATCGGGAGAACAAAAATCTTTTTTTTTTTTCTGAAAAGGCTGAACTTTGATGTTTCTGTAAGATGAATACATTCAGGAGAGAACATACCACACCCCATACCCATAGGTCAAAATTACGATCTGGTGTGTGGCATAAAGATACATTTTACCTCAATTATCTTTTTTTACATTTTGAGTAAAATAGTCAGAGCTTTAAAATTCGACTTGTGGCCAATGAATAAGAGAAAGTATAAGCAGAGGTCTACTTTAAATTATTCAGGAACCCTTAATTCCCAGAGTTTTGGTTCTGCCGCTTATGACAGACTTGCTATAAGCACTAACTTGCCACGAAATGCAGATATCGTAATACTATATCACCTTGATGATGGAGAATATGCCCCTCATAACTATGTTTAATTAAATGTCATGAAATTACCTTTCCTTTTCAAAGGTCAAATTCCTTCTTATGTGAGCTTGATGTAAACAATGTAAAACGATTTGAAATTTCGAAATTTTCTAGTTTTACGCGATTTTAACAATTATATAAAATTAGAACCAAATTCTTGCACCATTTAAAATCTGATCACAGTGAAATTCATTACTACGAATTATAACATTTTTCTGCACATTGCAACATCTTACACAAGGATAAATGATACGTGCCAATCTTGCATATCAAACCTCTTCTTAACAGCATTATGTTAATTGTGGCCGTCGCCTTGACAGTGTTTGGTTCATTGTAATCGACTGTTTAAAGAATAAATTCACAGGCCTCTATGCGCTCAGGAGGATAAAGCCACGAGGTATTCATAACCTGTTCAAAAGCCATTGTGATCGATGCTGCTTCGCCATGCAACTTGAGGATTTTCACTTATTTAAAATTTCTGCCGCGTCAACATCTAAGGTCATCAGCAACGTTTTATGCCCCTAGGTAACGAAAGGTCATGCAGCATTAATGGTTAAGTATTGCGGCAGAAAGGTTAAAAATGAGCGAATAATTATGACAATGTTAGATGTCAAAGGTTGTAGAACGCTTTGTTTAAATAGTGAAAAGGGTAAAGAGGAAAAAAAAACGGGCTGATAATGCCAGTCATTCATCCTTTCTCCACGGCTCTTACATTTTAGGGTGTTGACAGATTGGGATTGAGGGAGAGAAGGAAAAGGAAAGAATACCATGCAAATATAGTTAAAAAAGGTGAATATACGGTATTTTCATATACAATATTACAGGAGCAAAATGCTGTCTTAGTCTTTCCTATACCAATTCCTATAATGTTACTGAACAACGTAAAAGATTTGTAAAGAATACTTCCAATTCTTTTACATTTTATAACATTTCAGCTTTGTTCCATACCGTAACCACAATTCAAAAATTTAATATTTAATTTTCTTTAATTTCTAGGGTTTGAAAATAAAAGATGACATTTCTCAATGTTTTTATTTACCAAAAACATTGTCCCACACCTATAGTTATAAGGATTATAAAATAAAGAAATATGATGGGCAAGCTGGGAGGAGCCCCCTTCTATAAAAAAGTAAAAAGTAACCACTTTCCATACTCCTGGAACACACTCACACTAAATGCTGGATCACTTTACACGGCCAAGTACTACAATAGTGATTTATCCGAAAGGATCAATTATTTGGTAAGCTGGTGCAACCTCCTATCTTAAAACGTTAAAAATATTTATTTTTGACACTTCATTCACCATCTTTGAAGGATTCTTTTACTTCCTTGCACAAAATTACATGCACTTCCTCTCACACCAATAAAATTATTTTGGGCGCTGTCCAAACTTTTAATGCAGGTCTCAATCTTTAGTATAACACATACAACAAAAATAATACAAGAGAAATCACAGCTTTTATTCATCTCGACCGCTGGTTGAACAACGGACAAATAAATACCAACAAAGACTCATACAAGACAGCACTTTCCTGGACACCTTGCCATTCATAGGCGAAGGTCCAGAGGCCAGTCGGTCGCTGAACCCCGATGTTGACCGAGGAGTTCCACAGTATCAATGCCTGTCGTAGCATTTTGTACTAGAGATCAACGAAGCAACAGTAGGTGGCAGTTTGTGGGGGTTCTGGTTTGTCGTGTTGGAGGGCTGCTGCTGCTGCTCCTGCTCTGATGCTGTGTTCTCAAGCAATAGAAAATAAATATACAAATAAAAATTTAACAAAAATAACTGTTGCAGTATCAAGTCCCATGTGGTTCACGGAGACTATAGTAAGGCGCTGTAGGTAGAGCAAAGTAATAGCTTGGAGGCGCCTTCTTGGTTGATAAAACAATAGCATGGCATGGATGGCTCCTTTGTGGTTGGCAGCGTGTGGTTGGTTCACATCTTACTCGAACATTGGCCTGGCTGTGGGGGGGAAAAAACAGAATAGGAATGAACTTGAACTCTGTTTTCACTAAAGCATCTGATTATTCAAAAATTCAGAAAAGATTGACAAAAGAATTACAAGTAAACTCACTAGAAGTCCTGAGTTCTGTAGGCATAATGGTTTAGTCTTCATCTTCATCACCAGACTCATCGGACTCTGCAATTTGAAAAAAAAAAAAAAAAAAAAAAAAAAAAAAGGTTGCTCAGTATCAAGGTTTTCATAAAATAAATACTTCCAACATGCTTCATGTATCCAGTAATCATAAATATCTAACTTCCAAAAAAGCTTACCCTCCTCAGCATTCTGTAACCATTCCACGAACTTCTTGAGCTGGTCGAGGAAGATTGACTTCCCTTTCGTAGCATGACCATCCTTGTACCACTTCAGGACTGCTTCCTCTGACAAAACTTCAGCTGTAAAATGAGAGATTACACATGGTGAGTATTCCTTGCTTCATCCCTGATAATGAAAGGTAATAATAGTTATGTTACAGTCATTCTACAACTTGTACATTAAAAGATAAAAAGCAAAATAAGGGCGAACTAATCAAAGTAATATCAACCACTCACATTTGTAGAAGAGGATGACAATCTTGTGGAAAACCTTCATGAAATTCATGTTGTCGTAACAGTATTCCTGAACACGAACCAGCAGATTCAACTCTGCGCGGTCAGATCTGGTATTGGCAGCAAACAGGGGGGCATAAACACGCAAATGTTTGAGGGCCTGGTCTGCAACCAACTCCTCTTTCTTGTTCCATTCCATGGCTGCCATTACACTACCCCAAATCTGAAAAAGGCAAATTCAATATATTTTTCAATAGTTATTACAGGCATTGTGTATAAAAGTCAACATCTAGAATCCCACATCAGACTTGTCAGAATTAATTGAATTTATTTGTATTTACTTTGGTATTTGCACCATTTGTACTTTTAGGATTCAACTTACAGCAGCCACAACCTGAGGTTCTTGAATATTGTTCTTCTTTGAAATCTCCTGTACCCCAATTATGATCTCTTTCACAGGAGCACCTTCATTTACCTGCTGCGTCAGGTATATTTGCAGTTCCTTCAGACTGCTCTCCTTTTCCTGTAAACATCAGAAATGGGATTATTTCCAGTAAAGATAAATAAGGAGATTACTTTGTTAAAAAATATTAATAATCTACAGAAAACATTCAAATAATTTCCTGAGGCTTACCAGAGACCTGTGGATATCAAGTATCTCTGCTAGGCCTTTCTCCTGGAAAAGATTCTTAAAATTCTCGTCCGTCCGCTTGTTGGCTTGAAGAAACTCCATTAACCTTGAATCCAAGCCTGCTTTGCGTAGCAGCGATCGCACCGTACTGATGTCTTTCAAATTCTTTGCTGTGAGTAGTACCTGGAGGGGGAACAGAACTCTTTAGAAAATATTCCCCTTATTCAGTAATTTTTCAAAAAAATAAAAATAAAATCAAGGAAGACCTATCAATCTCAGAATTCCATAATAAATTTGATAATGCAATTCAAAGAAAAGCCAAGAACACACCCACATATAAACTTTGACCCACTGCTGCCAGGGGAATGTATTGTCCACAGTAGTTTTGAAAAACTGTTTGCATAAAAATTGCCCTAGAAGTGTTTAGCCATCATGTAGCCTTTTAGTAGGCCTAATCTCTTCCTTAATTTTTTGGGGAAAGTCTTACTCTACTGCTACTAATCTGATTATAGTCAATCATTGTACTGCTATGAACTACAGCAATAAAAAAAAAAAAAAAATAAATCTTCCCCCCAAAATTAAAGGAAATGGATAAACCAATGTTATAGACCAGACTAAGCACCTTTAAGTTATCTATAAACAAAATAAACTAAAATAGTAAAACTGGCATGCATTTTGGCTGTCCCAGAATCTGCCAACTCACCTCACACAAAAAGTCTGCCGCAAGCCCATCCTTGATAAGGTGATCCTGCAGCAGAGTTGCTAGCACCTTCGGGTCGAGCAGCGAGTCGCTCATCCACATGGCAATACAACGAGCCAAGCGGATACGGTCACCTTCGGTAAACCCTTTGAGGTATACCAGAACCTGAAACAGAAGAGATAACCAAGGTGAAAAACCTATCCTTACCTCGTTAACAAAATGCATTTACAGATTTATCTCCGACCAATTTTATTCTACAGCAAAAAATATGTTTAAATTGCTATGTTAATGGCTAGATTTAGGGTTGATACAATTATGGGTATAATTAGAACAAAATATTAAATTAAACCTACTTCACGTATTGAGGAAGAAGTTCTCCGAGTAATATTTGTTTTTTACAATAGAATGTTCATCAAATTTACTTTCTATTAAAATAAATGTTACAAACCCAAATCCCATAACTTTGCATTTAAGTTCTTGTTAACCAAATCAAATATATCTGCTTAGGTAGCTTTCATTTCAACCAATTCCCAAAACCATCCACCGCCTAACAAGTTCCTACCTTTTTCATTTCTTCATAGAACATCTTCTCAAGATACTTGTATCTCCTCATCAGCCGGGTGAAAACTGTGGCATAGCCTCGCAGTGTCTCATATGAGTCATCTGGGGCCTTGAAGATGCACATGTCTGTGCGCACTGGCCCTTGGTCAATGCCATCTTCAGATATTCCCCCACCAGGGGCTGTTGGGGGAAACACGCAAGTTAGATTTCATAAAAAGTTAATCAAGAAAGGGGACTATAATATGCTTACTGTGTACACAGTTAATGCTTTCTTACAAAAAATTTGACTCCTATTTCACAACATCAATGCACATTAATATTAGAACTTACTGAGGATGCCACCAGCAATTAGGATATCAAAGAGAGTTTCTCCGTAGGTGCGGTACTTAAGCTTGGATCCTGCTTGGTCAAGGTACTTGTTTACGGCCTCTAGATCTGTTCCTGATTCATTGAGACCCTGAAAGTGAATAGAATTGTTACGTCATTAATCCCATACGGAATTTATCTGAAAACTAGAAACCTAATTTCTTCTGGAAGGATGGAAGAAGGAAGGATAAAAGAAGGAAGGAGAAGAAGGATAAAGAAGGAAGGATAAAAGAAAAGAAAAAGAAAAGGATATAAAGAAGGAAGGATAAAAGAAGGAAGGATAAAAGAAGGAAGGATGAAAGAAGGAAGGATGAAAGAAGGAAGGATGAAAGAAGGAAATAAAGAAAGAAGGATAAAAGAAGGAAGGAAAAAGAAAAGAAAGGATGAAGGATGAAAGAAAGAAGGATGGAAGGATGAAAGAAAGAAGGATGGAAGGATGAAAGAAAAAGGATGGAAGGATGAAGAAAAAAGGATGGAAGGATGAAAGAAAGAAGGATGGAAGGATGAAAGAAAGAAGGATGGAAGGATGAAAAAGAAGGATGGAAGGATGAAGAAAATGAAGGATGAAAGAAAGAAGGATGGAAGGATGAAAGAAGAGGATGGAAGGATGAAAGAAAGAAGGATGGAAGGATGAAAGAAAGAAGGATGGAAGGATGAAGAAGAAGGATGGAAGGATGAAAGAAAGAAGGATGGAAGGATGAAAGAAAGAAGGATGGAAGGATGAAAGAAAGAAGGATGGAAGGATGAAAGAAAGAAGGATGGAAGGATGAAAGAAAGAAGGATGGAAGGATGAAAGAAGAAAGGATGGATGAAGGATGAAAGAAAGAAGGATGGAAGGATGAAAGAAAGAAGGATGGAAGGATGAAAGAAAGAAAGATGGAAGGATGAAAGCACTCGTTCTACTATGTAACATTCCATAGTAATACAATCAAATTACAAAGGTGAATGTACCCAAAAATGCCAAACACAGACCCCAAATTAAGCAACTAGCTTGGCAAGGTCTGTGGGGCTCCAAAGCATAAGAGCCGACACACTAGCCGCCAAGTCAGTCAGTTGGCTTGTTGCCTGGACCCAACACTCACAGATGACAAGTGAAAATGAACTAAATGCACTTTGCCATTTCCTGTTCTCTTTTTGGTTCTAATTGTTTTAATGACAAAATATTTTTCTAGCTTTCAAACACACCAAGTTAACACCTTAAAAGAATTAATTGCACTGAACTAAATACCTGTTCTAAAATACAACTGAAAAGCATTCCTATTACAGATGGAAATTCAGAGACACTCTTAATGAAGTGATTAATATCAATTGTTAACAATTTTAAATCAACTTTAAAAATACTTGCCTGTAAGATTGCATCACGAAACCCCACAGGGTCGTATTTCGCTTTCTCATCTCTCTTTCGAGTCTTAATGCGCTGCCCCTGGAGCGTGGGTTTTTCTGCTTTAGTAGTCATACAACAGACAACTGGAAAGGAAAAAAGTCTATAAACATAAAATAATAACATCTAATAAAAGAATACTTTTTGCTAAGAGTAACATTATCTGACAAAAATTTCCAAGAGCCTTAAACGCTTTGCTGTACTATGAACACAACTGTTTACAACTTGATCTTAAGATATTCCAAGCATCATCTTTAGCCATGACCAACTTTTGAATACGTCATCTTTTTGTAACAGCAACAAATTACCAATTACAAATTCTAATTACAATTCAAAACCACTTCTAAATGATTAAATACAAAAGTGTGTGCATCCATCCAAAAGCCAGCAAAAAAAAAAAATTAAATAAACCAAAATTAAATAGAGTGAGACGAGATGCGACCGGTTATCATGGAAAGCGTTCATCCTGCCCACTTGTCAAGACATTTCCTCCAAGGGAATTCCCGGTAGCTACAAACCTCCTGCCTTTCAGTGACTGACAAGACAGCTTGTATAGCAGTGTGTGTGTGTGTGTATGCGCACATTACATTACATTTAAAGCACTAGATGTCGAGATGAAATTCAGGCAGGAATGGGAAAGGAAAAGGATGTGATGCCATTCCAAGTTGTGACTGAGGACTAAGTACTAAAAATAAATATACAAGTATAAATAAATATAGCACTAAGCTGTTATATCTCGGTAAGAATATCAAAACTGGGCAACTACTTTTTTTCCATTCTCAGTCAATTCAGTATACTAAAATAATTCAAGACAATTTCAAAATTAAATTCAAAAATTAATTTTGGCTAGCTATGACTGTTTACGAAGGTAACAAGTTTCTGAAATTAAGACTTCAATTGGCATGTATGGACTAAAATGCATTCCAACTTTATCACTGACATACCACTAAAATTACAAGAAATGTTGGACTATGGATAAATTTCCCAAGGAAAAAAAGAACATTGTAAAACCATCATTTAATCAATTTCACCTAATAGCAAACTATCACTTCCTACAGACTAGCCTACTAGCTATTGTATCAAAAACAAATGTTCAATTGAAGTGACCTTTTCTTTAAAATGTTCACACATTTTCAATCACACTGTGCCATGCTCAATTCATGCATGGTTTTCAAAAAGGGTAAATCAGCAACTAAACAGTCACACCATTAGTTTAAGCACTGGCAAAATCCATACACTTGTTTAATGGTCTTAGTGGAAATGACAGCTGTGCAATGCTCAGCTTTAGGAGTCACATAAGCAGGTTATAAAAAAAAAAAAGGTCATGTAAGCTAGCCATCAAGGCAAGCAGGTGAGGCAGACAGGCAGGCAAGCAAGCATGCAAACAGGCAGGTAGACCACAGAAGGTAGAGTAACACTACAAAGCATTATTTATGGAGATCTGTAGTTACCAAGACTCCAGTACAGTACTCAACCAATGCGCCTCCAGTTCACTAAGGCACCCTATGGAATTCACTGCAGGTGTTAAGCGTTTCATTATACTAGAGCAACTCGCTCTCCTTGACAAATATTTAGGGTAACAAAAAAGGAAGGTTTCTCCACCCACATTCCATAAATGTCAATGGATGCCACAATATGTAAAAACATTTTAATGGGCCATGGACTTTGATATCTATTTCCTCTTGATGCATTTTTTCTTTTAATAAAATCTAAAAAATGTGTTACCTTTAACACATTCAACAAATTGAAATGAACTTCATTTTTCAAAATATTACTAATGGTGTGTTAACACTATACTGGCATTCAGACCCAAAATTAGAAACAAACTATCATAATTAAAATAAATTTAAGCCCATACTTTCTTCATGTGACATGACAAAAATAATAAAATTAAAGTACATGGTGTACCCACTGCCAAATCTCAAATCATTAACACTGCATTCAGTACAGGTTCTAAGAAAATTAAATGACCCAGCACAAATATTACAAACCTACACAAACCTAACCCAGAAGACAATCAGCCAACTTATAGTATACAGATATTGGTCCCACATCCAACAAACAGAAATGTCGAAGTAGATTAAGTATAACAAATAGCAGAATATAGTCAAGGTGGCCAGATCGATCATTTCCATCATAACCTTGACCTCAGCTGAAAGCAGTACTTCCTATCAAGAGTGCTAACCGTGAACTAACAAGACATCTCCAAAATTCACAAAGCCTGATCTTTGGAGCAGAAGAAACCTGTTAAACAAAATCATTCCAACCAAGCTATGCAACATGACAGTCTTGTTTCTATACATGAATGGAATTTTTCACTTAACAGAACAAGATACCAGTGGCCTATAATGGGAAACCCCTTATGCAGTTCTGGCATTTTAGTAATAAAAAAAGACCTTTTGTAATTAAAGACTATGAAATTCTTAAATCAATACTTCTTGAGAATTGGGATATTTTGTTTTCTCATGTAAATAGATTTTTCAACTCTGCTCTATAAAAATTTACTATCCAAGACAGTTGATGATAAACATACCCAAAAAAGATTGTTCCCCAATTCTAGAACCCAATCCCAGGAACATTTAATCTTGACAGGAGAATTGTGGGCAAATTTGCTAACTAAGGGCCTTTTGAAATGTTGGAAAATTAAAAATTGCACCCGGAACTTGGAAGGTTTACAAGGGGAGGGGGGGGGTCATAGGAGATTCAACCCAGCATTGTGTAAACAAATGAATTAATAAACCTAATCAAACTGCCACAACTGTGCTGCATTCCCAATACAACTCCATCCACTGCAATATCAATACCTTTGAAGATGTAAACCTGGTTTATCTACTCTTCAAGGGTAATGGCATGCTGTGATTGGGAAGGCCACAAACCAATGATTTATGTCAGGTGTACACCAGCAGAGCAGTTATTATTTCACTGCAATCAGTATTGACCCCATAACCCTTTAAAGTACATTTCATTGGAATACTCAAAGAACTTGGATAAACAAGTAACACCTAATTTTGCTTACAGAATGCAATTTACACTGGCAATTTTTTCAAATTTGCTAATAAATGCCAGTGAAATAGGTATTTCTTGTATAAAGAAATAAAATCCTTTACAGTAAGGAGACACTCCCCAACTACATGTCAAAATTTATTCAACAATCTACATTCCATAAGGGATGGGGAGCCCCGCCCTATATCCTCTTTATTAGCACTTTGTCCCAACTTAAAGAAAATGCAACAAAGAACTGGCTGTGTGAGGGTGTTGTCAATTTAGATATCCAGATATTTTCATTTCGCAGTAAATATCAGGTCGCAGCACCTGTACCAGTGTCGTTTCTAGTTCTTATTTCGCAATCTTATTTATTGCAGTTTGTTTCCCCACAACTTTATAGTGCAAGGTAAAATTTGCTTGTATTGAAAAGAATGACCTAAAATACTTTTTACATCTTATTTCCTTTACAAGTTTACAAGTTATGCAATTTTGTAAACATTTACATGAAAATAGAAACTAAGAAAATAGGTTGCAACAAATGCCTCGCGGAAACATTTACAGTGATCGGTGAAGCCCCTAGGTTAGGAAGGTTATTGGATTAATGTTAGTAGTGAAGCACAAAAATATTGGGAAGTGGACACTTGATTGATTGAGCAAAGGAAAAAAATATTGGGAAGTGGACACTTGATTGATTGAGCAAAGGAAATAAACAGGTACAGCTGCAACTGCCTCGTATTTACTGCTAAATGTCGAAAATAGCCGCTACGTATAACCATGAAAATTGCAGTTGTATATAGCCACTCTGTCCAAGTCCCTTATATTGTTTACATTGAAAGGAAAAATACTACACTGACCACAACTTCTTACTGTAATATGCCAAGTAAGATTTTAAGATTTATTTATACAGTTCTTTACAATCTTCTGCACATTTGCATTTTTGCCAGACTGACGTTTGACAGCTCATGGAGACCGATTATAGTGACAAAGTAGAAATAGACCTATATCATCCCAGTTTGATATCTGAGCCCATCAAAGTTCCCTAAATTCCACAAAAAATAATTAAAATCCAAACAACCTAGACATTAGAGAGAAGTGAGGCAAAGTTTAGGGTATTGATATATAAGGTATTTGGTCAATTCTTTAAGGCATGGACTCGGCTATACCTTCCGAGAGTTGAAGAATATATCCCTAGGTGGGTGTTGGGAGGCAGATCCCCCAATCAACCCTCCCCTCAAGCAGTGCCCAAAAGGCACGCCTAGATAGTAATTTAGCTTGTTAAATAAATATTTGTGATGTGGAGCTTGGTCAGTTTATCAGTGTACTGGTCAGGACAAATTATACGATTACCACTGGGGGTTCAGATGGTGTGAATTCCCATAGTTTTTAAAAAATTTTTAAAGCCCATCAGTTCGTGGAGTTTCAAAGATAGCCACACACATCGCCTTAGTTTTTTTCTTTTTTTTTCTTATTCTCTCCCTCTTTCTTTTGAGCTGCTTATACATTTCTTTTCTCAATTCTGGTAATTGTTACCAAGAGCGAGAGCAACCAGATATGCAAACCCAAAATCCTAAACTTACCTTTTTCCACCTTCTATTTAAACCCGAGACAGAGGGGGCAAATTCCCTTGTACCCCATCCCATTTATTAGCACTATGCCAACTTATATAAAACAGTCATTACGAACTCTGGCTGTGTGGTGGTGTTGTGGACTTGCTCTGGGAGTGGTGATATGCAGCTAATATTTTCATCATTTCACAGTAAATATGAGGGGCTGCATCTGTACCAGTATTTTTTTTTTTTTTTTTTTTTTTTTCATTTACTATGTCTTGTGCTCTACGAGATGGTGGTGTCCATTTCCGTTTATAACAACCAGAGTTCTTAATGTCATGTTTTCTATAAGTTAACCAAGTGCTAATAAAGAGGTGTAAAGGGGGAGGGTGGGAGGTGGCTTGCCCCCCAGTTTAGGGAATAAATAAAAGGTAGGAAATGTTAGGTTGAGAATTTTGTGTTCACATGATAAACTGGTTTTGAGACAAATGTACAAGGAAAAAAATAAGATATTCTAAGCTTCATTTGGAAAGAAAATACCACTCGGGTAAATTTATTTGGCTAACCACGAACTTAAAACTTTCAAAAGTTTTAAAAACTAATGAACATAACTCAGATGCTTTTGATTAACTTTTCAAATTGTGTGTAGCATTTGGTTAAATTTACCAAGTGACGGGGAAATGGACACACCACCTATTGAGCATAAGATAATAGTCAAACACACTGCTGTAGCCTCATATTTAAAGCAAAATGCTGAAAATATCCTCTCTATCTTACATATCAGACTAAGTCCACAACACCCTCAAACATCGTTCTAAATGACTTTTTTACAAGTTGGCATGAAGTGCTAATAAATGGGGGGTACAGGAGGGAGCTTGTCCCTCCCTTTCAAAGGAATAAATAGGTGGTAAAATTTTGGTTTGGGTTTTTGGGTTCACATGACTTAGGTTTTGGGAGTATCTGGAGGGTGCATCACTTTTCAGTAAAATCAAGCATTTTTCAAATCCACCTGAAACTTGCCGAGATCTGATAGAAGATATTGGTTAACCTTTACAGTATGGATGCACTAAGTTGGAGCATACTGAATAGAATTCTTGTAGGACAAAATTGGTTGTCGATAAATAATGTAATCTGCAGACAATTGGTAATGCCAAACATACAGGAAAGATCACGGAAAGTGCCGCTCTTAGCCAAAGATCACTCCTGAGTTTCAGTTCCATCTTGCCGTGCATACCGAGGTGAAGACTTTCCAGTGAGTGTTGGGGAGCAGAGCCCCCCTATCACCCCTCACCAGTCACAGTAGCTTAAGACTAATGAATATTTTTGATGCAGAGTTGACTTAGCCTCTGACGAGTGCATCCACACTAAAGAATTACCAAGATGTTCAAAATCCTACAAAAAAATCTACCAAACAATCAAGCCAACTGTTTTAGCAAAGGCTAAACACTCCTTAATCACATACATTCTGCACAATAGCAACACTTACAAAGCTCCCATGAACCGCCCACTTCCTATTCACCACATGAGCACCAGCTGTTCAGATGGACCTCCTCAAAAATCAATCTTGAAACCAAACCTTCAATCTCCTCAAAAGAACACTAGATTTTCAATAATTCTTCATGAAATCAATTAAACTATATCCAATCTTTTAACCCTCTCCTCAAACAGGAAGAGAAAGAAATCAAATTACTGGTAAACTTATCAAACAGACCACACATCCCTGAAGCAACAAGAAGACGAACAAAAGAAAAGAAATCTACAATCTCATAGCAAAACGGAGATGCCCGATAAGAATGGGAGCAAGAAGGAACATCCAAGACAAAGAAAAGAATTGAAAATCCCAACCCTAAGCCCAATCGCCAAAGCAGTTTTCGCAGAAAACGACTTCCCCAAGCAACCGTCTTTTTTCCCTTTTTTTTTTTCCAAGTACATTTAAACTTTTTACTCTAAAGCTCTCCCTCCAAACCTAAAAAGAGTGTTTTACGAGTTAAGTCTTGGGGTCGTTTGAGGGCAGTTCGTAACCAACCCACACCAACATTCCAACATTGCCGGGAAATCAAACGCTCTTTTGGGAAATTCACAAGAGCTCTTACCTAGAGACTAACTTTTTAGAAAATTGAATGAAATTTTGAAATTAACTTCTTTAATCAACTTTCTTAAAACTCATCACCTCCTTCTCCTCCCTCCCCCCCCTCCTCCTTAAAAAAAAAAAAAAAAAAAAAAAGCTATAGGTCTACATTACAAAAAAAAAAGCCAAAATTTCGACAAAATCTATTAAAGGCAATTTAAGTTTGTCCCAGAGGGCGCGAGCGAGGGAGCCGGCACGGAAAGCCGCGGCCAAACGACACAACGACTTTATTTTTTACGATTTTGCAATTTCGTTTTATCAAGATCAACTTAGCAACAATGGCCGCTCCCACATGGGGGTCAGGGGGAGGGGAGGGAGGGGGGAGGAAGACAGACTTTATATCACTATTATCCCTGATTTCGGCCCCTTCGGCGTCGCTCCGGGCCCGATTTCGCCCTCCCCGTCGACAGGGCGAGGAAAGGGAGGGTCCGGGAGGGAGCGAGGACGCCGCCTCTCCGAGATATTTGAACCCGAAGCGAAATGTCACTCGCGGAGGCTTCCTGACACGGCTCCCCGGCTTTAAATCCCCTTTTCTCGCCCGTTCCAGTGGTCCTCCGCCCTAGTTTTCAGCTTCCCCGGCAATGTTGCAGTGAAGGTCGCATGCACAAACCGAAAACCCAGATGCAATACTTACAAAAAATAAACAAAACTAAAGAAAGAAAACCTTTGCACGAGCTGCGGCTGAACAACGCGTGGAAATGTACGCTCGAACATCCGGGACCCCGAGACTCCCCGGCGGCCGAGAGTGGTCGATAACCTTTCCTGCTATATTTCATCCTTTTTCTACCCCCTTTATCCTTTTATACCACGACTTTGGAGTATTTTATGAATTTTTCGAGGCCAATATCGTTGAAGGGGTTGCATGGTGTCGAGTTTTTGGTAAATGGGAGTTTACTTTATTTATGGGTGTTTTTGGCTCGATTGTTCTTGCCTTGTTATGACTCATCGGTTGAGTGGCGCGAGATTCAAAGAAAAGATCTTCTTTCGTAAAATTCAATTAGTCATTCCTGCATGAATATTATACTCTCTTGTTTTAATGTAGACTGCATGGTATTTTTTCTACCATTTTATCCCCTTTTATATTTTACATCTGGGAGTGTTTTGGAGCAGGAAATCCCATTTTTAATGAATTGCATTTGAATAAAGCTCGTGCTAACCTTTAAAACCGCCTCATTTCTTAGAATTGTTCATGCATATTATATTCCAGCTAACTTTT
>NW_020870589.1:196555-211555 GCF_003789085.1 Penaeus vannamei
AGTGGAAGAAGAAGAAGGGGAAGAAAATATGAAATAGTCTTTTTTTTTTTTTGTTTGTTTTCTTTTAGATATGTTGCTAGGGGATGGGGAGAGAGAGTGCTGGGATAATTGGGAAGAGTGAGAAGGGAGGGGAGAAGAGAAGAAAGGGGTGAAGGGAGGAAGAGGAAAAACGGAAAGAAGGAGATAATCGACAGCATAGAGAGAGAGAGAGGAGAGAGAGAGAGAAGAGAGAAGAGAGAGAAGAGAGAGAAAGAGAGAAGAGAAGAGAGAGAGAGAGAGAGAGAGAGAGAAGGGAGAGGAGAGAGAGAGAGCCGCGAGGAGAGAGAGAGAGAGAGAGAGAGAGAGAGAGAGAGAGAGGACAGACATCTGACAGTGCGTGCATGAATGTTTCCCAACGTGATTCTCTGAGTCTCTTTAAAACCTGACAACCCTGTCAAATTCCAACATGTGATAGAAGGAAAACATCAAACGACAACACCTCGCTTTGTAATTTTCGATATATTATCATCATAACAACGTATCAAAAGCTAAATTATTATTGCACAACCTGGTGACGTCTTATTGAATGCGAACAACGCGAAAGCGTCGGACTATTTCAATATTAAACGCTAAATGTCACCCGTCAGCACTATTCGCACTATGAAAATTTGTTTATGCCAAGCGTAAGACTAGTGAAAGCCATATCAAAGAGAAGCCAATTTTGCGGGTTTGTTTGTTATGATGCGAATTGTGTATTATACATGTTGTTAAACTGCGGCTAATGCGAACGGAGGAGAAGAACTATTTTTGAAGGTTTTCTAAGGCAGTTTTGTGTTAGTTTATTCGGTGCCATTGACGGCTTCAAGCCCGTGAGAAAAAACAAAACCTCGAATCGTTTGTTTTTGGTTGTGTTGAATTTTGTTTAATTTTACGCTTTATGTTTTTGGGCCGAGAATGCGGAATATTTTCCGATAGTCAGGAAGGTGAGCGACACGAAACACGGACATGGCGAGCAGATACTAAACATGCAGCACATCACAGAGCAAATCAGTTGTGGTATACGTTTCTTTGTATTATTCTATATATCTGTTTAACAGACACTTACACCCGCACAACACTTCAACAACAACATGGCAACACGGCAAAACACGCACATCTCGCACAGACACACCGAATGACACACACACACACACACACATCATGCAAACAGGTCGCACTACACAACGCTCTCGTCTCTCGTCATTCTCTCTCTTCTCCCTGCGCGCTCTCACTCTCTCTCTCCATCTCTCATCTACTCTCTCTCTCATACTCACATCACACACCCACAAATCACACACACACCACACACACACATCACACCCACACACACACACAGCATCAGCCAATCGCGCACACACACACGACACGCTGACACACACACACACAACACAGCACACAGCAACGACACACCACACCGCAAACACACAAAGTCCGGGTTGGCGTATTGAAGAGCTGCACTAAAGATATTCTACCTGAACGGCAGAGTGAACGTCGACTTCTTGACAATTGAGCGTGTCCTTGCTGGTCATTTAAACCTTTGCCTACTAGCGTTGCCCTGTACTCAGGGTTTCCTGAAAATGCGCGCTGTATGCGACACATGCCCACGTGTATGTTGTATGCATAGCACATTAACTTCATAGTCTCTCTTCCCTCTCTATTCGCGCTCTCTCTTCTACTACGTGCCTACTCTCCTCTCTCTCTCTATCTTCTCAATCTCTTATCTACTCTTCTCGCTCCTCTCTCCTCTCTCTCTCTCCTCCTCTCTGCCTCTCATACCTCTCTCTCTCGACTTATCATCTCTTCGCACTTCTTACACTTACTTTCTCTTTCTTCCCTCCCATTCCCTCCCCTCTCTCTTCTCTCTCTCGCTCTCTCTCTCCCTCTCTCTCTGAATGACTCTGTCTTTTATCTTTCTGCTTGTATCTTTCTTCTATCCTTTCATCCAAACTCCCTTTGCCTTCTCTCTCAGCTCTTTCTCATCTTTACTCTCCTCTCTCTTCCCTCAACTTTCTCTTGGCTTTTCATTACTGATATCTGCGAGTATCATATGCACACACGATCACAACTAGCTCACCACTACCATCACCACACACCAAGCACACTACTATCACACACAACAACACACACGATCAACATACACGTCACGAGAGAGTACCGTGGTTATAGTTAATATAGTAACCTGATTCTATATCCACTAAAGTACATAGTATGTTAGTAATATCGGTTAACCCCCTAAACTAATGTATAGGCTAATATAGTATTATATATATAGATATTTATTAGCTAATGTAAGGTATAATCAATACATGTGATTGATGCGTGTCACATTAGGAAACAATGACAATAAAAAATTGTTTATGATCTTCAATACTTACTCCTAGAGTTTCCTCTGTGAGCATTATCCCAAAATTAGTGGTGTGAAACAAACTGAGATGACATATGTTTGCACTCGTAATGATAAAATTTATGGATATATGAAATGCATCTGATCAAGAATCAACTAGATAAATAACCGCAATTTGAATTCCTGGTAGAAATTTTGAATGAAGGGCACTCTTTCTGTACGTGTATTTTCTAATGTCTACGATTCCCTCTTTGAATTCCTTATTTATTTAGCTGTGGACTTCGTTTTCATTACCAATTTATAGTCTTTATGTGTTGATAAATAGCTACTGTGTTTTGTGCTAGTGGTGTATTACATATATATTAGACTATGAGCCTCAAATAGTTGACTATCAAGCATACAATAATTTCTACACTACCACTTAGTGAATACCTTGGGACACTATAAATATTTATACAACCACGTGCCCTTCCCCCCTGCCTAACGGAGTGATTTAAATGCTATATGGCTTACATTACAGTTAAATAATAATATTTATGATATTATTATGATGTTATGTGTATGTATGTTGAGCACACTCCAAAAATGATTTGACTACACTCACTCCACCGCTAGCGACTATATAGCATAACGACAGACATATCTAGACTAATCTATAGCAGACAGAACACCAAGACAGAACATCTAACAGAGGCAACACAACGACAAACAATAAGAGAGCGCGACACACTCACACACACACACACACACACACACACACACACACACACACTCACACACGCACAACACGCACACACACACACAATACACTAGGCAATTACAGCCTAGACACATATCACGACGACACGGCAGCACAGGTAAAAGCACTTCATGATTCAATATAGATGGGTTTCTTATTTGGTATTGTCAATATCGAGCGCGTGTATTAGCCAATGCACATATCGCACTGATTTGAAATGCTAGTGTGTATGCTTCTACTGGCATTGATGGTTCTCGAGATCATATAGATATTCGTCGAAAGATTATACTCCCTAGAGGCGTAGGCGTAGTTTCTGCCAGCTAACTGTAGGTTCTCTGACGAAATCTTATTGAGAGTTGCTGTACGTGAACCGGTTGCGTATGTGAACCCTGGCACTGTCACATTCGTCAGACTGTGACACAATCGACCATACCATAAATATCGTGCGTGCCTAACTGCACGCTGAGATGGAAGCTGCTCGATCCGCATAGCCTGCCATTATAAAAATGTGACTCGGCACGAAGTACACAGCATATTTCTATTAATTATGGATAGGGGACAGAACTGCTCCTAGAGGATGGTGGTGTATATGTTAGTGGATCTATGACTTCTCTTTACTATCAGCGAGCAAACGATACAAATTTACGATGCTTACGCATCTCACAAACTACACCACCGTTCCACGCAACCGTCAGCAGACTATCATATCACACACACACGTACAATCAACGTGCATATTACAACTCGAAATAACACATCACACAGACATTACAGCTCAAGTGAGACACATATATAAACAGCACACTACACGTCGGCTGACCACGCACGTGCGTATGCTTAGAGTTATGTACCCTACCTATCTTTACGCATATAAGACATGCTAAATATATGGATTTATGTTGTAGCATGCGAATAGGAAAGCCTATAATAGTGTAAAGCTCACGTTGGACCACCTGTATGACATTGTTTATATATGATATATAACTAGTGTAGTACTATGTGAGTTTTCCTACTCGATATATAATAATGAGCCGTAATACTTAATACATTGTGTAGGCCTAGTATCACCTCAAAACTAAACTAATTTAGGTCTAGCTCATTATATATGGTGAGTAAAGATAGGGAAAAGAAGTAATATTTTGAATAATATAATATATGGAGAGTCTATACTCAAATTCTAAATATAGTATAATTATACTCTCTCAAGGATCCCCAAAGTTTGTATATATATTAATAGTATGTGAGAGATATTAGAGTTTACATAAGGTATATGCATGGTACTATATATAAATGGTATATTATTTTACTATGGTATTATCTTGGACTAATTTAATATATTAAAGGATATTAGAATATTATAAGTTTATCTGAGATTTGAAATGATATGTAATATTCGAGAGTATTAGTATATTATAGATATAGTATAGATAACTATAATAATATTAACAACAATATTATTTGACTTGCGAAGGAATTATCTTACTTTTCACATATTAAGCTGTTGATAGCTATGATAGCTTATCATATAGTATATATGTACAATTTTCTGAGTTATATGTATAATAACCCTTTGATATATGATAGTAGTATAAAATAATTAATAAATAATAATATATAATAATATAATAAATATAGTAATAATTGATGATGTATATTGTGTGTCACACTATAGTTCGTTATTAGTATTATTTAGATAATTATATATCACAACTAAATATCTTTTAAATTACTATTAGTTATAACAAAATGTGGAGCTGAGATAGTCCACCTTACATATTTTGCTCATTTACTAAGTAAATAGTTAGTAGTAAGTATCATTACATTAATAATTATTAGTTACCTTTTATTATTATATGTTTAGATAATGATGTATGTGTGTGTTTGTGAGTTCTATGATAGATCTATCGACTAGTAGATTATTTTTTTATCATACATGTTATGTGAGATACAATTTTATCAATCCCATCCTACCCACGACTAAACTAGAATTCACTATACTCTACAACATACTAGACATTGTATCAATAGATATTTTAAGATCATTAACATTCTGTTATTATACATTCACTCTCGAACTATCAATGTGAGAATCAAGAAAATAAAAAAAGCTAATAAAACACTTTTTGAATATCTAATTTATTCCATTTAATACACTTTCACAGCGTATTACAAGAGTTAAATAGAATGAAAACATCACAACTCTTTTTGAGTAATACATACAGGTGTAAAATACTTTCTTCATCTCATCATGGCTGAAGAGTAACAAAGCATAATTTTTTAATTTATCCATTTTAATATCACTATCATCATTGGCTGTGATACACCTTGACAATGGAATACGCGTTTAGTAATGCTACAAACATTATAAAAAGGTAGACCAAACAAGAGAAAATTTGGAAACAAATTGCTCACATCAATAAAGACCTAATGTAAAATTAAGCCTGCTACTTGGTAAGATAATAATAAGTTTCATCTATTCAATTCATGCTAGATGAAAATGTTAAATACAACTAAAACCGGTCTTTACAAAATGCAACTCCATTGATACAACTACGGTAATTAGATAATGTGAGCAAAAGGAAAGAGTAATTGCAGATGCAAAAATAATTTCTTTTCAGAAACATGAAGCTGCTCAGTGACACAAAAAAAAACAAAAAAAACAACACATGGAAGCCTTTTATCTGGATCTATAAAGAGGTAACAACTCTTCAAAGACAGCTTTACATTTGGCCTGAGATGCTTATCACAACTTTCTTATCTTTGAACAAAATGTTATCTTTTTGGTTTTCTCTCTTTTTTTTCTTCTAACAATGTCCATATCTCGGGAGGTTAACTACTATATACAAAACTCCCTAGACTCCTATACACAACAGATATGAAATGAAATGGCACAACTGGGACCACAAAGTCAAAACCTGGCACTTATTGATTTAGGATGAGGCACTGGTTGTTCAAGAATTAAACTTGCTTATTCATTTTTACCCAAACCATGGTAATTCAAGTACTAAAATACTTTTGAAAAATAGATAACAAAATTCACTGACGTAACAAAGATGGGTACACCTCAAAGAAAATTGCGTCTTTCATTACGTACAAACATGGGTATTCAAGAATTAAACTTGCTTGACCTTCTTTCATTACGTACAAACATGGAAAAACATGGTACTACAAATACTTTCTGCTGGTAGGAAAATAGATAACAAAATACTGATCATGAACCAAAAGATGGGAGGAGTACACCTCCCTAAAGAAAAATTAAAGGAAAGGTAATCACAAAGAGGATTGAATATTCAGAAAATAACAAATGAATCTACGCAGAACAAACACATTGGCAGTTTATCCTTAGAAATACATTCTTTATGCCTAACTGCAAATGAGAAAAGTACTCACTTGTCCTTTGGTAACTGAACAAGATTTTTTGGCCTGAAAGCAAATGAAAAGTCCAAAACTATTTCTAAAAACAATTGGCTTCCATTTGAAGCAAATATGACTATCCTTTGTAACAGATTAAAATCTGTTGATCAAACACATGCTACATCTTTTTTTCTCAAAGTTACATTAACGAAAATTGTCATACTAGATAAGCACTAGCTATCACAGCTATGTGAAAAGAAGATAATCCTCCACAGTCAAATTTTATTCTACACATTTCACTTCAACAGAATTAATATCTTTTTAATGTCAAAACCATAAAATACTTAGCCTCTACCTTATGAACTATCTCCACAAACACAACTTTGTCTTGTATTACTATGATGGTGACTGCTCATTTTCATCTTCTTTCCCTCTCTTCCAAATGCAGACCATGTTGTTTGAGGTGACGGCCACAATGTGTCGGCCATTTGGGGAAACAGCACACTTATCTACAACAATGTCATAAGTGTCCAGACGTAGCTTTCTGGCTTTCTCCACCTGTTTGGAATATATCATTATCATTATTATCATTATTATTACCATAATCATAACTATTATTACTTCCAGTGAGATCATAGAAATTTTATCCCTTATTCTCAATAATTTGTAATGATGTAGACTATGCAAAGACTTCTGACTAAAAATACAGCAATTCATCAGACCTAAGAGGACCTCATCTTGAAATCAACTGATCCAAAAGCATACAATACAGTGCACATAATAATGAACATACAGAAAACATTTTATGAATGCATACCAAAGGCAGGAATCTTATTCCTGTTCTCTCCTTTAATTTCTGTTCAAAACTTCCATACAGTAAATACAAATTTGCAAACAACATCAATCAATTTTTAACTGTATGTAACATAGCATTAACATCCTAGCAGGGAAGGGCACGTGGTGTAATATTGTGTCCAAGGGTCAGGTGGGTGGAATTTTGTATGCTTGATGTCAACTTGCTAGTCTATGAACACTAGCACAAACACAGTAGCATGTCACAAAAAATAAAGGAAAACAGCCATAATAAGAGATGAAAATAAATTGTCATGTTTCAAACTTTTCAGGACTTTCTCTTCAGACAAAAAATCAACTGAAATTTCAGTTTATTGATAATCTCAAGAGGAACTCTAGGATAGTTTGAAACATAACAATTTATTGTCATTTCCTATTGTGGCTATTTTACTTTCATTACTAATCTATGCCCATTGTTTAGGGGTTAACCCACTATGCCTGGATGGTATGACATACATGCCAAGTTAACTGTAATTACATTACAATAATCCCAATATCAGTAATAACAAAAATGGGATTAATATCAAGAGCATTAGAAAACAATAAACTTCTCCAGTTTTCAAGGAATGAGGATATCAGGTAAGCATGCTAATTGACTCCTTCATGACTAAACACCTGTTGAGCTATCTATGTGAAAACAATATTCACAAATTAACACAATAAAGGCCAGTGCAGTTACATGGTGCCAAAGAGTTAACAAGAAATAGCTAATGATTCTCTACACATGCACAGCCACACCTCTGCGACTGTGAGTCTGTCTCTCTCCCTCTCCTTCACAAACATCAAACTCACCTCTGCGTCCTCTAGTTCTGGCCAGTCGAGAAGGGCAACTGGTTCGACTGGTGCGACTGGAGACCCTCCCGTAATGGGGCTACTGATAGTACCCGTGACATACTTCACCAGGTCGTATACCCAGAGTGTGCCCTTGTCATCACCGCATACCAGGATGCATGACACTGAATTTAGTGAAAGAAAAAAGGATGAGGTTTTAATGTGTTTAATAATTACTTGGCTTCACAGTAATACTCAGAAAAGGATTAGTAAATAAATAAACATATAATAATTTTGCACATTATCAGACACAAATTATAGAGGAAAAACAGGATTTCCTGCTTGGTGTACTGAGGATACAAAACAATCAGAATAAACTGAGCAAAATAAATGTACCCTGTTGACCTTTTATCAAGACTCTAGGAAATATATATATATTCTTGATTTATGTTCAATACTCTGCTACCAGGCAACTATTTGTACAACTTTTGTATTGACAAGAATGGGAGCCTGGAGTTGTATATTACCTGATGACAGAAGCTGATAATTCATTTCTCCAGGCAGTAAAAGCCAACTTACCTGTGTCAACACCCATATTCATGTAGTAGTTATCTGTGTCACTCCACCGCAACTTCAGCATCATGTCACTTGATACAACAGTTTCGAAGACATTTGCAGCCCTGAAAAACAGAAACAGGTCTAGAGATAAGGGCTCCCCTAAAACATGATATATCATTGTAAACTTAGTAACACATTTCTATTTATAATATGTTACAAAATTACTTGGCACCCTCACTCCTACAAAATTATGATGTTGCTACATAACATAACATGTTCCAATAAAGCAAGGATATTCACATTGTAGAAAAACCCACTCTAATGAAACTGGAATTTATTGAAATCATATTCCTATATGACCCTATACCACCCTACAAAAAGGATTTCATTCCTAATTCATCCAATTAGATTCAAGCAAGACAATAATACTACATCACAATTCTGTCCCAAACAAATAAACAAAGAAAATCTCAATAACACCAGCTCAATCTTATAAAATCGTACTACATGAGTACTTTCAAACCCTAATGGGCCATACTTGCTTTCTGTCCTCAGCTTCAAGGTCTCAGCCAGGGAGAAGATGTATATTTGGCCGTGGAGAGCACACTTGGCAGCTAAGAGGTCGTCTCGCACCATACACACTGAGTCGAGGACAGAACCGTTCCCATCCACCTCTGGCAGAATAAACTCTGTACGTTCCAGTCTGGAATTATATTGTTGATAAGACTGAGAAAACTGATTGTGATTGATTAGGAAAAGGACAAAAGCAAATAAGGATATAATGTAATCTTTGTCGGATACAGAGCAGTTAATAACATAAGTAACAGGTGGTTCACTCACAGCTTATGCATGCCGATCATCATAAATCAGGATATTTTTGCAGTTTCCTATCCCTGAGAACTTTACCTGATAAGCTGTTGTATTCTTAATTCACACTTCATTGTATGAGATGAAATCATTGAGAGTGACCCAGTAAAATTTAGTACAGATAAGCATGTTTCCTTAAGCCACAAACATATTCCATCTCCTCTGTTCTTCCCTAAAGTGCTGTATTCCATTCCTTTTCATTTATCATTTAAAATCATCTGTGATAATTAGCATAAAAAAATCTTGTTCATTTGCAGACTTTGTGTGAATGAATGAATGAATGTGTATGTGTATGAATGCACTTACATTACTACAAGATATCACATTCAAAACCAAAATATTGCACATACCTTTCATTATTTTCAATTTTTTGCATATCAATCTTCCAAGCATGCAGACCCCCATCGCAGCCCCCGATCAGGAGGTCTTGCGAATGTGAATAAGCCAAGTTGTAAACGTCACGGGCCACAGGAGGGATGGTCATCAAGTGCACTGGAGTCGTTTCATAGTTTGGAAGACTTGGAATGCCTACGTCCCAAAGCTGAATCTGCCCATCTTCGTGGCCACCTGCCGGGGAAATGTTTATAATAATGAAAAAGACATAAAAACTTTTGTAGGTTTTATAATAATTTCACTACTATAATTTTTGTCTGTTTTATTCATTGAGTTGTATTCATAAGACCCATTTCAGGTCATTGATTTTTAATAACTGCAAGAATGCAGAGGCTGCTAGCAGTATATGGCACTGTTTATGACTTATGACTGACCTATATCTTATCATTTAATAATAGCATGCAAGGATATCAGAATACGAAGAACCTTTCAATCTGATGTGAAACAGCCTGTGAATACACATGCAATTATACATATGACCACATGTAATATATATAGGTATGTAAATAAAATGATCTGCATCAAAATGAAAGAAACTTACAAAACAACCAAGTCGCTTTTTTGGGATAGAACAAGAGGGAGCACACAACTGCCGCTGCCTTGTTCGGAACTGTGCGGAACATTTGGTAACAGACGCCGGCATCAGGGTGAATGAGTAGAACTGTGGAGCGAGCACCTGCCGCTGCCAAGATGTTCATCCTCTTCAGCCCAAACTCATCCAGGGAAAGCGTCGACCAAGTAAGAGCGTAAAGGTTTTCTACTCCCGAGGCTCTGAGGGAGCAGAAGAGAGGGTGATTTTACGGTTAGGAGGTAATGTGGAGAAAATTCAGGGGATAGGTTTAGTGGATAAGGAAAACTAGCAGTGGAAATCTGCAGTATAAGACGAGATGAATCGAGAATACTTAGTCGAAAGCTATAGATATGTAAATATAACCCCTAATTTACATCAATGATTATCACGTTCTGTTATGAAAGGCTAGCTTGAAATGAGTACGAGTCAAATCAACAAATTTACATATTTCACTAGAGCAGTTGTTAATAACAGCATAAAATCATTATTAAAAAAAAAAAAAAATCATCTGAATTCATAAGATTTAAAGTTATAAGGAGAAATACCTTGCCTTTTTGGAATGTGTGAAAAAATTATATTCTTTTTCTTTGTTAATCAAAATGAACAACAGTAATGTAAGAAAAAAAACAATCATTTTTTAGTCAAGTTATTAAAAATAGAATATAAATAACACAAGCAGATAAAAAGCAGCAGCAACTTCATCACCAACAATTATATTTTTTCTCAATTTTCTGAACATAAAATTCTAAATAATGATAACAAATTTAATTCAATCAATTCATTAATGAATCATATACAAGGAAAAAGAGAGAAAAAATTTGGACACGTACGTCTTTGCATTGCGATTATATTTGAGTATCACTTCTCCGTCGTCCACATTAATGAAGCAGACAGATGACCCCCCACACGTAGCCACCACATCAGTCATATGCTGCGGCTGCTCCACATTGGGCTCAAAAAGACACTGCCAGATCTAAAAAGCACGAGAGAAAGAACACATCAATACTTAATAAAATCAACTCTACAATAATCCTCACATCTTCACATCAGTGGAATTTGTACTAACCTGTGTCTGCACATCAGCAGGGTCGTTGTTTTTGGAATGTGTGCGCAGGAAATGGACCGGGTAGAACTCGACCTCTTCTTGGCTCTCCTTCACAGCTGGCTCATCGAAGCGATATCCTACATCTTGCTTGTACTCTATTTTTCTCTGTGGAATACCCTGTTAGACAATACAAAATTATCAGATTTTCTTAAGCTGCTTGCTCTGTTATCGGGTTATGATCAGTCGGCCTAATATCATACAGACAGAATATTGGGAGAATAAACAGAAGGAAATAAAGACGGCTGGTATGAAATATGCAATAATTCTACATGCACGCATAGATAAAAATCTCAACTTGCACACAGTTTTTTGCTGAATAGACTAAAGAAATGAACTATCTACTCACACGTGTACTCTTTCCACATTCTGGGTTATATGATACTACACTAACAATAGACTTCCACAAACACTCCTAAACCACATCATCAGCTCCATAAACACCCCTTCCAAACAGAAATCACAATCACATTGCAACAAAGATATAACATTAAGAAACTACACAGGGCTCTCCTTCTACCCCACTTCTCTCACCAGTATATACATGTTACATAACAAAAGCGTCATCTAGCATATTAATTATTCTGGACTGAGACATACTAATGAGAACAGAAGCAAGGAAGAGCAGAACCAGAATATTCAAATAAAAGAATACAAATACAGAACAAACATACAAAGGTATTTTAGCTTTACACAGTCTTCTATTTTAAACATATTCTAAATATTAAAAACAAAAAATGGGCTAATAAAAGAATGAAATACTGACATGAAAGAAACTCTGATGTATACAGTTGCGCAGCCACACATATAATCACAGTCTACCCTACTACCGTTCCTTTTTCCCAAGAAAATCCTCAGTCCCACCTCCTCCTCCTTTTACCCCATTTCTCAGTCCTTCCATGCCATTACTACATTAGTACAACCAACGCACTATAACCATAACTCAAGGCGTGTCTGGATACTCACCCGACCTCCAGCTTTTACTCTCTTGGTGGCTGGTCCCCCCTCTCTCTGGCCCAACTTCACCTCCGTCATCGTGTTAACTGATGCTGCTTACTGAAAGTTCAATAAATTATTAGTGGCATTGATGACGATGGCAAAAATCATAATAATACTTGTATCATTATTACAGTTGTCATGACTACTATTGATAAAAAATATAATCCCAAACCTTCACATAAATCATTAATATATAAATTGATGATAGACAATTATGATGCTTATAATAACGCTGCTAATAATGAAAGTATATTTACAATGTTTCAGTTATAATAACTTCAAATAAAGACAAATCTTCATAGTATTTGCAGCCTCATGTAATTTCAATTAATAATAATGAGAACTCTATAACACTATAAAGCTTATAACACTGCAAACAATTAATAAAAATGTAGATAAAACAGTAACTCTTTTTCCAGCATTTATTTCCGGTGTAAGACCAGGCTCTGACCCTCTCTCCTGTACCCTCATCTCATTACCCATTTCTTATATGCGACTAAGTACTTTTCTAACGTTTTATAACCACCTCCACAGTTACTTAATAAATCTATACCCTAATCTCCCTTTGGTTCACCACTCGTTCCCGCTGCAGGAAACATGAACATTGAATATTTCAAGGAGGCTTCCTTTTATATACGATCTTACTGCAACCGATCACATCAATATACCTTAGCCTTTTAAAAGTAATCAGCTGCAATCTGTATGTTTACCAGCGGGGCATATTTGAAAACCACAATCTTTATTAAAGAGATATGCAATCTTCAATCTCTCATCACAATAATTATTTTTTTCTTTTAATATCTCTAAAGTCTCTGAGCTGTTGCATAGAGGACATAGCCGCATCCATACCTCACTAACTATAGTTCCTTTTATGGAATCAAAAATGCAAGAAAAAAACGATTGCTGGATTAAATCTATGTACAGCAATACAATGAAATAATTGACGATTTTAGGAAAAATAAATAAATTAATTAAAGAAAAAGCCTCATAGAATTAAAACCCTTCTTTTACTTTAATTATGTAACTGTGCCTGTGAAGTACATATGCTTGTCAGTAACATGACCTATGGTACCCCAGTAAAGGCCAACAGCATACTATCACATATATTCAGGCAAAATAGAGCATATACTGGTTCCATATTCATATCATCACAAGAGGTCTACAAGCTCCATCATACCACTGACAGTGCCCCAAAAATCTTCTGGTAATGACTGTCAATTAAATTTTTCTATACATGGCTAAAATACATGTTCTTTATATGTCAAAATTTCACACTGTCAGAAGTGAACAACAGTGTGAAAGGATAAGTTTTGCAAACCAATAAAAAATGTAATGACATAAAATGCAAGGAATTAATAATAAATAATAATAATAATAATAATAATAATAATAATAATAATAATAATAATAATAATAATAATAATAATAATAATAATAATAATAACAACAAATTGTAAAGCTGCTAGTTACAAATTATCAATAATAACCTCAAAGGCACGAGATGTAAGACGTAAAAAATAATTCCAATGATCAGAAACAAAAATAACAACATCAGGCGAAGTTTTAGAAATAACCTGCAATTTCACCTCAAGCCTCGTGCCAACCCTATCGTCACTCTGGCAAAGGACAACAAACCTCTGTCATGTAATTTTAAAAAGATAAAGAATTCTGTGGCCTCTGGCGACTAATTAATGCACAAATAGGACTGCGCAAAAGATAAAAGAAACAAAGGTAATGGCCACAAATAATACTTAAGGTGGTGATATTCGGCATAAAATAAAGCAAAACATACGGGACACCTGTAATAGCTTATCAAACTTTATCAACTTATATCTGCTTGGCCAAATCCAACGACACCAACTTCGCACACCAGAATCAAACTTATACATTAATAATATTAATATAATACTGCGCTTGCCAACCTCCCTCGCAATTTATCATCGAATAAGGAACCCGGCCATGGGTAAGGTTTGTTGTCATTCACCATCGTGCGAAAAGCAGCGACTGCCCGACACAACACAGCTACCACCTTAGGCTTCGCACTATAACCCCCAATGGACAGAACAAAGCCAGTGACGACACCAGAACATCGTGCCCTTCCGCAGGCCAGAGTGGGTGTCCTCGAAACACTTATTTAGCACCGATCTGACCCTGGCACACCTACAACAAATTCACCACAACATCTACAACAAATCAACCTCTGAATCACCATTTATACAACCTATAATAATCTTTCCTCAGCTTTACACCCTATAACACCCCAAACTACATCAAAACCACCAAATAAACCGAATTTCACATAAAACCTCACAGAGAACACACTCAAAAACACACCAAAAACGTCCTTAAATTAGTTACATAATAAACCCCATCAATAAAATAATACGAAAAAAATACTCTTAACCTAAAATCCACGTGTTGAATTTCACACA
>NW_020870589.1:216555-219549 GCF_003789085.1 Penaeus vannamei
AATGTTAACTGATTTATTAATTGGTAAAAAAATAGGAATATCCAAAAAGTGTATGTTTCGTACACTTGTGAAATTGTTGAAAAATGTGAACCATCCCATAGCCATCCACGAAAAAAACATGTTCGCCTGCGTTTCACACACACACACACACACACGCACGCACACACACACACACACACACACACACACACACACACACACACACACACACACCACACACACACACACACACACACACACACACACACACACACACACATCACGTGGGAAGAAGCTGGACTTCTTGCTCCTCGAATTGAATAAGAAAATCTATCATATTTATATATAGCAGGAAGCTTCACCCTAAGTTCAAGAAAAGTGGTTTTACTAAGAAAAAAACAAGAGGACTAAGGGTATTACGACTTGAAAGTAAGACTCCTTTAAGATTTTATGGCCAGCAGAAAATTGCCAAAAATGTTACGAATTTAGACAGTGGAACATATAGTTAATCACGCAATCCCGTAGAAAAACGAATTAAAACCCCATCCCATTTACTTCCCTAAGTGAAAAAAAAAGTAAAAACCTCCCTCCTTCGAAATTCACTTATATACTCACTTTACAACACTTATAAAGCAAGAACACCTTTCTTCAGCTTTCTCTCTCTCTCACGAAAAAAATCCTGTCTGTTAATGTTAGTATTGAACAGACGCAAAGTCGTATTGCATGGACTTACATTTTATATTGTCTGATTTTATCTTCTAAATATAATCCTCTTAAAGATGGCATGCGTGTGCCTACAACTCATCAGAATTCTCGAATATTCTTCGCAGTGTCGCTTCAGCATTGACATTTCTTTTTGACATTTTTTTGACATTGGCATTTGACACTGACACATTGAAAACGTAACTGGGAAACAGGCCAAGATAAATCCGATATTTTCTTCTTATTCTCACCCTTGGCTTCTGAACATTACGAGAAGCGGGGTATAAACAACACACGCCCATCCATTTCATAAGAAAAAAAACAACAAAATTATAAGATAAACACACGCCCATCCATCTGACAGGAAAAAAAAAAAAACTCATTTGATTTATCCACTTCTGAAATTTGGATATCCTTGCGGGCACTGGGAAGGGTGGAGCTAGGCCTATAACAGTTGTGATTGGCTGGATTTGAACAATACTTGACCTGATTGGTTCATACCTGTTCGCGGGATAAATTTTTAGATGCAAAAAAACAATGGCAATGTTGAATGCACAGATATAAATAGATCTAATAATATTAGTAATGAAAACAAAAAACCAAAGAACAAAAATGAACTGAACTTATTTGAACTATAAAAATATATAAGAGTGCATTGGTTCAAGCAGGGAAGGACATTGACCCTTTTGATCAGCTGATATCTCTTATCAGCAATATTAAAAAGGATTAAAATGAAAAATGTGGACCATTTTTGGAAAAAAAAATTCACTGGAAAAATAATACAAAATGTATCGGATATATATATATATATTATATATATTATATATATATATATATATATATTATATATATATATATATATATATATATGATATACTGATTTAAGAAAAAAGCTTTTGGTGTGCGATATTCTTGTAAAATTTATTTATATCAAACGAAAATTGAAATATATTCATGGAAACTTGCTGTTATTAGGCTAGAACATGATCAGTTAAATGTCCTGCAGATTATCAAAATGTCATATAAGTACCACTAGCTGACAAAAACGGTTTATTGGTTATATATCGGTTAGAAGTTTAATTCCAGTTTGATGAAAATATAATTGTGTTTAATATTAGATTAGTTAGCCCTGGAAAAAGGATAGCGTTTTTTTTCCTGCACGCTCGTTTCACAACAGAAAACGTATACTGTCAGCCCCAACTATTCAAAAAGTATGACAGAAGCTTACAAAAAAAAAAATAATAATTAAAAAAATAAATAAAATAAAAAATAAGTAAATCAATAAAAAAGAAAAAATATTACTCCCCGTACTGTAGCACTTACCGTTGATTTTTCAGAATAGCCAATCGTCATGGATTTTGGTAGCGATGAATTCCTCTCACTCTCTAGTTTCCAACGATATATAGAAATGATTGCGCGGAAACCCCCTGCCCCCTCATGACAGGAATCAGGGAAATTGCAGGCTAAACTAGCTAATATAGTAACACAAATAGCATAATGATGGTAATATACCACTGCCTTTCTACCCCAGAATAGAGCGCCCAACCTATATATGGGGAGAACACGGCCATGTATCACTAAACCTGGCCATGCTGCTTCTCTAGGTACCTTCCAAATACCCTTGTGATTGTCTAAAACTCTACCCTGCAGTGCAATCATGGTAGATTATTTGTCTTCCAGGGGGTGGAGGGGGTCTCACTCACTTTATTGTACTTTGTAGGGACTTATTCATTGTGTAAAAACACTATGGCTTCTTATTTACCGTATTCTGTTCACATTTTACTCCGCAATTTCCCTACCTGCTATCGGGGTTCAGAATGTCGCCAACCATGGGGTTGGGTTGGGAGGTTTCCGCGCAATAATTGCTATACATTTGGAAGCTAGAGAGTAAGAAGAATTCATGATACCAAAATCGTTGCGATTCCATGCCTGGCCGCCATTCTGAGAAAAATGCCCAACAAGCAATGGATTGCTAGAGCACTTTCAAAAATTGTTTTCGAACATGTCTAGCTTTTGTAATTTTCCCCCATGCTGCCCGTTGTAGTCCAGTCCCGTGAAATGGTTTCTAGTTCCACCAGTTAACAGGACGCAGACAATCTGGATCGACTTCATTCATAGGCATTCTACCAGTCAATTGTCTGCCGTCCATACTGGAATGGGGGGGGGAGGCTTTTTCCATACACACACCCACCACACACACACACACACACACAACACAACACACACACACACACACACACACATATATATATATATATATAATATATATATAATATATCACAGTATATATATATATATATATAATATATCTAT
>NW_020870589.1:225804-235804 GCF_003789085.1 Penaeus vannamei
TGTTAACATCATCATAGCTATTATTTGATTTTCATCGCCTGAATTTTATTTATAATTATTGTAACCTTTGGTAAAATTTTCTCTTTTAAAAGTAACAACTTTCTGTTAAATAGTTTCTAGAAATATATTTCATGTGACTGAGAACTTGCAGTAATTTCATATTGGTGTAAAATTGAGTGCTAATTAATATGATAATATAAAATAATAAAAAACACATGAGCGCACGCATGCACACACGCACAAGGTCTAAAATCGTTATAACTTATATAAGAATCTGTGGGGATCCTGTTGTAGCTGTTATTATCATTATTGTTTGTTGAGATTATGTTACTATGTTTATTATCATTCTTATTCTTATTCTTATAATGATATGGTTATTGCTGTTGTTCTTATAATCATCATCATTATTATTATTGTCATTTCTATTATCATTATCATTATTGTTGTTTGTTGTATTGGCTGTTGTTGTGCTGCTGCTGTTATTATTATAGTTATTATTATTATTATTACTATTATTATTATTATTATTATTATTATTATCTTTATTATTATCATTGTCATTATCACTGCCATCGTCATTGTCTTTATCTTTGTCATTATCATTGTCATAATTGTTATTATTATCATCATCATTAATATTATCATCATTATCATCGTTATTATCATTATGCTATTACACTGCTATCCGAGGAAGAACGTAGAAAAGGAAGTGGGGGAGGAAAGAGGGGAGAGAGAGAAAGGAAGGAGTGGGAGGCTTAAAGAGAATAGGGAGATAGGAGAGGAAGAAGGTAGAGAAAAGGAAGGTGGCTCAAAGAGAAAAGGGAGATGGGGAAAGGGGAAAGGAAGAGGGAGAAAGGGAGGGAAAGAGGGAAACGGAGGGGACTTTAGGAAGAAAAGGGATAGTTAACGGGTGAGGGAGGGGGTGGGGAGAAGAGGAGAAGAGAAAGTAGAAAGGAAAGGGAATGAGAGAACTAAGGAAGTGGAGCAGTTTAAGGAGGCAGAAAGGAGGAGAAGGGGGGGGAGGACTACCAGAACATTTTCTGGAGGGGAACAGGGGGAAACAACAATAAACCTAAACCACCCAAAAGTAACAAAAAATAAGGCTGCACACTTCATTATTTACATTATATAGTTGCACATTGCTTATGTCTTCATCTTCCTATGTGTGTATTATATATTGATATACATATTGTGAAAAGAAGAGGGAGAGGGAGAGGGGAAGGGAAAAGGAGAGTGGAAATGATTGGCAGAATAATAAGGCTAAAAGAGGGTAAGGAGGGTGCCTTATATTTTATTTATTTATATATTTATTTGTTCTGTGGAATTTTCGTGGGTACCGCTAGCTATGATTATTATTGTTATCATTATCATTACCATTATTACTGTTTTTGTTACTTTCATTATTAATATTATTACTGCTACTTCTATCATTATCATTATCATTACTATTATCTTTATTTATATATAATATATATATATATATATATATAATATATATATATATATATATATATATATATATATAATATATATAATATTATTAAATATCATCATCATTATCACGATCATCATCATCACAATTATAATAATCATTAGTGATGATTTAGTCATTAGTTATTATTATTTTTACCATTATTTTTGATCATTTTATTACCATCATAATTATTTTTGTGTTTATTTTATGGAGGGAATTACGACTTAAAAATAGGTGATCTCTTTATCAATATAGTTTAGGATAACTCCCCAGTTGTTCGCCATGTCAGAAGATTGGGATAAGAATATCAATAATTCTTTAAACATGAATGTGTTGCAGTATCTGAATCTAACTATTTTGCTTTAAGATATAATAAAGTACAAAAAAGTTAAGACAATTTTTTTCTCCGTTCAACGCAATAAAAAAATAATGAATAAATAAATAAATAAAAAAAAAAAATGAACAGAAACCGCAAACTTTAACAGAAAGTGTTTAGGGTAAACACAAAGAAATTTGTAGTATTTTTTCCGGGTGTTACAGTAATTCTGAAGCTGTATTCAGTTGAAAAATGGAGGGGGGGGGTTGCAGTGCTTAACATAATCATAATCTATACCTTAAATTGGTGCTCAGTGGTAATACAAATGATGATAACAATGATAATAATGATGATAATGATAATAAAGATGATAATAATGGTCGGTATGCTCGTGATAATGACGAAAATTATGGATGACTCCTTAATAGAATTGTAATTGGCAACTTTGGACTTAAACCCCGTATGTTTGCCTTCATTCCTTGTAAATATGAACATTCATTTATTATTTATTTATTTTTGATTGGCTTCTTTTCCGATTATTTCTTTTGGTTGCTATTGTTGAATTAATTTTAAATAAAACATACTGAAAAAAAAACATATAAACACCATAAAATATCTCACAGATTGATAGGGTAAAAAAGGGGACAGAGACAATGACGTCATCGCATTCAGCCAATGAGAGGTTGCCATGTAGGAAATACATGATTACTGTATAATTCACTCGATATAATTACCAGAAGTAATATCAATATACCTTTACATTAGCAGCCATAAGAACACTCTATGGGAATAATCAGTCTCATTTTCAGATTCATTAGACTGATGGATGTAGTGCTACCTGTTTTATATGTTTATTTTTTTTCATGTAGCTCCTTTATTGTTTCATATTTAAAGTTTTTATTAATTTCTTATTTACTTATTCATTTATTTAGTGGATTCATTTGATACACATCTATTTATTGATGTCTGTTTGGTTATAATTGTAGTTTATTTTCATTGTATCACACTAACCTCTCCTACAAGATATTTATGCATTACCACTTTCCTACAGCTAGCTTGTCTCCTCCTCGTGGCAGTAGCATGGGCTGCACCACCACCTGCTCCTCCCGTGGTCGGAAACGATACCGAGATAGGAATAGGTCGGGACAAAAGAAACTCCAACTGCTATGACTACAGTAATTGGTGTAATATGTGCAACCCATGTGTCCCATGCTACAACAACCAATACTGCTACCAATATAACTGCTACGAACCATGTTGGAGCTGGACAACCCCCGCGCCTGTTTGGCCTACAATGCCACCGGTTGATCCCATACCACCAGTATGGCCCACTGCCCCTCCTGTGTGGCCCACCATGCCACCAGTCGATCCTACACCGCCATGGAACACAAGACCCCCAGTTGACCCGACACCTCCATGGAACACGATGCCTCCAGTTGACCCTACACCTCCTCCGTGGAACACAAGACCCCCAGTTGACCCGACACCTCCATGGAACACGATGCCTCCAGTTGACCCTACACCTCCTCCGTGGAACACAAGACCCCCTGTTGATCCCACTCCTCCATGGAACACGATGCCTCCAGTTGACCCTACACCTCCTCCGTGGAACACAAGACCCCCTGTTGATCCCACTCCTCCATGGAATACAAGACCTCCCGTAGATCCTACCCCGCCATGGAACACTAGACCCCCAATCGAGCCCATACCTCCATGGTATACTCGACCAACCTATATCCCAATGTGGCCTACGAAGACCCCAAGACCCACAAGACCAACTTATATCCCAATTTGGGCTACTAAGACTCCAGTACCAACTTACATCCCAGTTTGGGCTACTAAGACCCCAGTACCAACTTACATCCCAGTTTGGGCTACAAAAACCCCGAGACCCACAAGACCTGCTTACACCCCAGTCTGGGCTACAAAGACCCCGAGACCCACAAGACCTGCTTACACCCCAGTCTGGGCTACAAAGACCCCGAGACCCACAAGACCTGCTTACACCCCAGTCGGAGTTACAAAGACCCCCATACCGACAATACCAGATTACACCCCAGTCGGAGTTACAAAGACCCCCATACCGACAATACCAGATTACACCCCAGTTGGAGTTACAAAAACCCCAATACCCACAATACCAGATTACACCCCAGTTGGAGTTACAAAGACCCCAATACCGACAATACCAGATTACACCCCAATTGAAGTTACAAAGACTCCAATACCAACATTACCGACACCTACAAATACCTACGTAAAACGCGGGTAAGTAGATTACATTTGCTCTGTATTGATTACCTTTCTTATGCTGAGGAGGTTATGTTTTTGGTAGCAAATGGTTAGTTTGTTGATTTGTTGTTTAGCAGAATAACTCAAAAAGTTACGAACAGATTTTGATTAAATTTTCCCCAGAAGTGTGTCTTAGTCCATATTAGATTCTGTTCAATTTTGGTGGTAATCCTGATCCAGGAATTATTTAAATTATTCATTAGAAGTGATTTTAATGTATTTCTTCAAGTGTGATGTTTTAGGTAGCATTGGTTGGTTGGTTAGCAGGATAACATGAAAACCTATGGACAAAATTTTATGAATCTTTTACCAAAGGTGTGCCTTAGCCCAACCTAGATGCCATTAAATTTTGGTAGTGATCCAGCTCATGATCTAACCCTATTGCCTTGACGGAAGTATGCTCTTTCCAAGTGCTTCTAGTTGAAATATATGTTGGAGAAATGGATGAATCTCAGTTATCTTTCAGGTGTAACAAGATCTGTGTTGATGCTGAACAAAATTACTACTGCTGTAATGAAGGTAAGTCTGAAGATATGCACATACATATGCCAAAGAATCTTGACTTGAAATAGGAGCTGTTTGTCGGCTTTGGCCATGTAACTCAAAGCTTCTGTAAATGCAATCTATTTCTACAGTGGTAATCAAAAACTCTTTTATTTTTTAAATCTTTTGAACCTCATTTGCTTTGAGAGATTGTAACACTACCATGCAAGACTTTAGACAAAAAAAGGCGTTTACATACCATTTCTTAGATAGCAAAACTGAATCATGCAATTAGATTTTTCCTTTATATTTTATTTATCCTGTATATATTTGCACGCATGCATACTCACGCACGAGTATTCGAAACAAAAACTTAATCTATCACTAATTTAGGGTATAGATTCTCTAACATTAATATTCTTCCAAAGTGCACAGAAAGTAACAGATTCACATTAAAGCACTTTTCCCATAAATAAAGTTTCCTTCCCAGAGGAGAAAGGCCAATGCCCAGCCCAGCCCAGACATTGCTCAGTGGATAGACGCCGTACTGCACGATATATGCAGGTGAGGCTAGGGGCTTGTGCAGGAGTGCCTGTATAGGCCTACTTCCTTTTCTTTCTTTCTTCTCTCTCTCTTCTCCTCTCTCTCTCTCTCTCTCTCTCTCTCTCTCTCTCTCTCTCTCTCTCTCTCTCTCTCTCTCTCTCTCTCTCTCTCTCTCTCTCTACAGCTCGAGAGATGCAGGTGAGGTTAGGGGCTTGTGCAGGAGTGTGTATAGGCTACTTCCTTTTCTTTCTCTCTCTTCTCTCTCTCTCTCTCTCCTCTCTCTCCTCCTCTCTCTTCTCTCCTTCTTTCTCTCATCTCTCTCTCTCTCTCTCTCTCTCCTTTACAGCTCGGAGTATGCAGGTGAGGTTAAGGGCTTGTGCAGGAGTGCTGTATAGGCTCTCTATTTTCTCTCTCCTCCTTCTCTCTCTTTCTCTCTTCTCTCTCTCTCTCTGTCTTCTTTCTCCTTCTCTCTCGCTTCTCTCTCTCTTCTCTCTCTCGAAATTCCTACGACTGCTCGTCATCTCATTATTGGATTTTCGTATAGACCATTTTTTTTCTAAACCTTACAAACTTCTTGAGGTTTAGTGTTTGTTTAGAATATTTAGCTGAGGTTCCATTTATATTATATATATTCATATATAAAAAAAAAACAAAATGCCCTAATGCAAGTAACAACTCAGTTTAACCAAGGAGTTATTATTTAATCATATTATTGGATAATTTACCTCAATAGCGAAGGTATTCAGTAACTATATTACAAAAAACCAGAGAAATGTATATTTTTGTAGCCTCGATCCCGGTGAAAATAACCCGGTCTTTTTTTTCTCAGTCTGTGTGTAGGTTAGACAGGGACTGTGAAGGGAACCGGCGGTGCTGTTACGACGTTCTTCGTTTGCATGGAAACGCAGTCGCCACTTAGACGCCTGATTAGAAATTCAGGGAGTGCGAACACCGCCGATAACCAGGTATGTGAGGATTGTTGTTATTGGTGTGATTTTCAGTCCGTTATTCCGGTTGTTAGTCATTTTTAGTTTTTGATTGTCGGGGGCGGGGGGGGGGGGGGGTGTTGCCATATAAGGGTCTATTTACCTTTTTTGTTAACGTTGTGACTGCTAGATTTTGTTGTCCATCTCAAAAATGTCATTGCTGATGTTATTACTGTTACTATCATTATAATCTCTATCATGATCATTATTATCATCATCATCACAATCACCATCATTCAATCATCACCATCATCACCATCATCACCATCTTCACCATCATCATCATCATCATCATCATCATTTTCATTTTAAGTATTATTACTACTCATGCTTTTACACTAATTCATTCAATTATGTCTCTCACTCTTATCAGTGACCATGACAGTACCAGGTCCTTCTATTCGGGGAAACGACCATCCGCCCTCGGCTTGGCTTCGGACACCGCCTCCTTCGGTCCCACTCACGGCGTCCCAGCGGAGGGGGCGTGGCGTGGTGCGGAGAGGGGGGCGTGGCGTGGTGCGTTTGCGCCGCCCACGACGGATTTTTGTCTGCATTTGTTGTTTTAACATTAAAGAGGTTGCAAGTTTGTTTGTGTTCGTGTGTTTGCAATTGTTTGTTGTACCCGTCCCTGTATATTCTATGTGGTGTTCCCTTATGTATCTTGTCCGTCTAGGTTTCTCTTCTCGCTTTCTCATAGACTGGGCGCTCACTCACTCTTTCGCGTCTGGCAGAACTCTCGGCTCTACTTCTGAGGGATCCTCTCTCTCGTCTCTCCTTCTCATCTGTGTCTCTCGTGTCTCTCTCTCTTTGCTCGTGCGTCCATCTCATCTGCCTCTCTCGGACTCTCTTCTCCGTTGGAGGGGCCTCATTACCTCTGCTCCTTCTCCTCCCCGCCCTTCTTGAAGTGCCATGGGTCACGTGTCAATTCCGTCAAAGGCAATGGACTAAAGTACTGGTCCGCATCGGCTCTCCCACACCTCTGCTCACTCCTTCGGTCTCGCAGTAAACGTCCATCAATCCTCTTCCTCATACTACATAGAAGAGACAGTACAAACTTAAATACCTCTCATCAAGAACTAATTGTACACTCATACTCCGCTCTCCTCCGTCTCCTACGCACTATCCTACCAGAGGGTCGGTGCACGTACACTCGCGCACAGGGACCACGTCTCTCCTCTCCTCCTCTCTCTCTACGTTACTCAGAAAGGCGCAGCCACTTCTGCACCACACCGAGCACCCGTACATTCCATTCCCAGAATCAGGCGCAGTACCTGGCATCATAGGGACTTTGATGCACTCCTCTCCCCTTCATCGGGCGCAAACGTCTACACCGCAAATCTAGAACGGTCGCAACTGACCACATCCCCTCCCTCCAGAACGAGGGAGACCACGGCCGACTATCTCTCTTCTACTTCTCTCTCCTCCCTCTTCCTCTCCCTCGCCCTCTCTCTTCTTCCCTCCTCCTCTCGTCCTCTCCATCCTCCCATTCTCTCCTCCCACACACTCCACACACGTCTCTTTCTTCTGCTCCGTCTCCTCCTCCCTTCTTTCTCTTCTTTCTCTCTCCCTCTCCCTCCTCTTCCTCTTCCTCCTCTCTCTCTTCTCTCCTCCTCTCTGTTGCGCTCCCGTCCTCACTTCCTCCTCTCTCTCGCCCTCTCCTCTCCCTCCTCCCTCTTCTCTCTCTCTCCCTCCCTCTCTTCTCTTACCTCTCTCTCCCCTCCTCTCTCTACTCTTCCTCCCTCACTCCCTCCTTCTCTCGTCTCCTCCCTGTCTCGTGTTCTCCTCTCCCTCTCCTCTCTCTCCCTCTTCTCCCTCTCAGCCCCCTTCCCTTCCTTCTCCTTTCCTCGTTCCTCCCTCTCTCCCCTCCCTCTATCCCTCTCATCTCTCACCCTCTCCTCCGTCTCCCTCTCTCTCTCTCCCTCCCTCGCTCTTCTCCTCTCTCTTCTCTCTCCCCCCTCATCTCTCTCTCCTCACTCCCAGTCTCTCCCCTCCTCTCTCTCTCCCTCTCTCTCTTCTCTTCTTCTCCCTAAGCCTTTCCAAAAACTGCAGGAATAACCAACAATATAAATTATATATATAACTAATATATATATTCCTATATATATATATATATTATATTATATATATGTGTGTGTGGGGTGTGTGTGTGTGTGTGGTGGTTGTGTGTGTGTGTGTGTGTGTGTGTGTGTGTGTGGAGTGGTGCGTGCGTGTGTGTGTGGTATGCGTGTTCATTAAGTATCCTAAAAACCTAGTGATGTTGAAAATGGCATACTAGTCTTCTCCACACCACTCGCTTTTTGGTGTATACTTTTACTTTCGACACAGTATCCAAATTATGGCCCAACAATTGTAATGTAAATGCAAGTTTTTTTGTGAAATACTGATTGCTTTCTTTAGTAAAACTACCTTTTTGATATGCTTACATACGCGAACACACATTACGCAACAGTCTACACACACACACACACACACACACACACGCGCGCGCGCACACCACAATGCCACACACACACACACACGCGCGGCGCGGCACACACACACCACAACACGCACACAGACCCTTAATTGACCAGCCGGCGCACACACACACAGCAACACACATTATGACATGCGAAATGTGACACACACACGCACACTAGCAACGCACACACACAATGCACACACACACAACACAAATGTGACATTGTCAGCACGCGCGCGCACCACACAATAAACACCACACGCACCAACACACGCACGCACAACAACACACACACAGCACACACACACACAGCACACACACACACACACACACACGAACGACACACGCACACACACACACGCACCATTGAGTGAAAACATATGAGATATCTTATCAATTGTTGATTTGTACAATGCTGAGGTTATTGCAGTTTTCTTTCTTAATTGACTTTGAATTCCATAAATTCCCTTAATGAATTATTATTTTACGAATCTACTTGTAACAAGTAACACATCCATTACTTCAAATAACACTATGAAACTAACCACGCTAATATTACTTATTCTTCTCTCTCGTCTCTCTCTCTGTCTCTCTCCTCTCATCGTCGGTCTACTCTTCTCGTCTCTCTTCTCTTCTCTTCTCTCTCCGACCCAGCCGAATAAATGTCCACTCTCTGCTCCAGTCCCTCTCTTCTCCTCTCTCTCCCCCTCTCTTTTCTGTCTCTTCTGTGGTGTTGTGTGTGTGTTCTGTCTCTCTTTCTCTTTCTCTCGTCTGCTTCTCATCTCTAAATCTCATCTCTCAGGCGCAGGTACTCACGTCCTCGTTATCTCGGTCTCTTCTCTCCATTCTCATCTTTCTCATCGTCAGTCTTCCTCGTCTCTCTCTCTCTCTCTTCGTCTCATCTCTCATCACGAAATTCCTATGAAATGCTTCATTCTCCGTCCATAACAATCATTATTGAAATTTTTTTGCGTATTGCCAATTTTTCTTCCCTCTTCTAATCCTTGTGACATAACTTTTCCATCATTTGGCGGTAAGCCCCCAAATCCTATGTTTTGTTTAAAAATGATTCAATTATGTTGGAAACCAACATACATTATACCTGTTTCATGTCCTATGCGGTCAACTCCCCCCCCCATGTTGGCCAACGTCATTTGCTAAAAAGTAATTGTGGAAAAGGTACGAATGAAAACGAATTCCTTAATACTGAAATAGATAAAAAACGAAGTTATGCGTTCGGTGCTATGTAATATCTGATTCAACAAGCTCTTTGGCAGTAGTGACTATTTAAAAAGTCTTTTAGTCTCCCAATAGATAGACTCCTGCCATTGTGGTGATCATAAGCAAATAACACCGTCGAACATATTTCTGAGATTCTCAATTGGGTTCTTTCGTCAGCTGGTTGGAAAAATGATGTCAAAACAAAAACTATAGTATGATAACTA
>NW_020870589.1:240804-243304 GCF_003789085.1 Penaeus vannamei
TTATCTATATTTTCCATGTATCAGTTCATCTATCTATGTTATCTGTCTCTGACTTATATCTATATTTTCCACTATCAGTTCATCTTTCTATGTTTATCTGTCTCTGACTATTTATCTTATATTTTCCCATGTATCAGTTCATCTATCTATGTATATCTGTCTCTGACTATTTATCCATATTTTCCATGTATCAGTTCATCTATCTATGTATCACTATTTATCTATCCATGTATCAGTTCAATATCTGTCTCTGACTATTTATCTATATTTCCATGTATCATTTCATCTATCTATGTTTATCTGTCTCTGACTATTTATCTATATTTTCCCATTTATCAGTTCATCTTTCTATGTATGTCTGTCTCTGACTATTTATCTATATTTTCCATGTATCAGTTCATCTTTCTATGTATATCTGTCTCTGACTATTTATCTATATTTCCCATTTATTCAATCTATCTATGTATATCTGTCTCTGACTATTTATCTATATTTTCCATGTATCATTTCATCTATCTATGTTTATCTATATATCTAAAGGGGTGTCAGTGAGTATACAATTTGATGCCAAAGATTAGCTGCACTAAAAGTCGAGAACCTGGTGACGTGGCACTGCCCTGTGGACCTGTGGCACTGTGGCGTTCGAGGGCAAGGCCAAGACACACACGCTCTGTCCTGGGCATCCATTGGGGCAGCAGGAGTACCCGTGGGGGCAGTGGCCCTCCAAGGCACATCTCCTCTGAAGGGAAAAAAGAAGGGAAAAAAATGGAAAAGATTGCAACGAAGGTGGATTTTTTTTTTTTTTTTTTTTTTGTGGGGATATTCTTGTATTCTCACTTGATTGAGGGAAAAAGATGAAAATATGCTAATACTAATATAATTTTTTGTGTTTCTCGATACTTGTATTCTCCTTTGATTGGGGGGAAATGATGATGAAAATATTCTAACACTGATATATAATTTTTTTTCATAGATATTTGCATTCTCCTCTGACTAGGGAAAATGATGAAAATATTCTAACATTGATATAATTCCCAATGTTTTTTTCATGGATACTTGCATCTCCTCTGATTAGGGAAAATGGGAATGAAAATAATCGTAATAACTCCTAATATTTCTTCTCAGACAATCTCTGATATGAAATGTGTAAACATGATGATTCCAACAATGATATGATTTCAAACACTCGCTATATATATACTATATATCTAAGGTGGTGTATACAATATCAAATACTCGCTAGGTATATATCTAAGGTGGTGTATAAAAGAAAATAAATGAATATAAAATAAATGAATATATAAGGTGGTGTATATATAAAAAAAAAGAATAATGATAATAAATGATAAAATTACGAAAGTGACAAAGAGGGCATGAAAACCACATACACCACATACCTGTCCATTACTGCGCTTCTTCCGGCCAGCATAAGGACAGACGGTTTGCTGGTAATGGCCACAGATGCTAGATGACACGAAGGATTAAATAGCATATGTGAATGGTGAATGAATGGGATGAATGGAGGAACGGAGGATGAATAGCATGTGTGAATGGGGTGTGGGGGATGGAGGGGGATGGAGGGGGATGGAGGGGAATGGTGGGGGATGGAGGAACGGAGGATTAATAGCATATGTGAATGGGGTGTGGGGAATGGAGGGGAATGGAGGGAATGGGTGGGGGATGGAGGAACGGAGGATGAATAGCATATGTGAATGGTGAATGAATGGGATGAATGGAGGAACGGAGGATTAATAGCATATGTGAGGGGTGTGGGGAATGGAGGGGGATGGAGGGGAATGGAGGGGGATGGAGGGAATGGAGGGATGGAGGGGAATGGTGGGGGATGGAGGAACGGAGGATGAATAGCATAATGTGAATGGTGAATGAATGGGATGAATGGAGGAACGGAGGATGAATAGCATATGTGAATGGGTGGTGGGGATGGAGGAAAGGTGGGGAATGGAGGGGAATGGAGGGGGATGGATGGGGATGGGAGGGGAATGGAGGGGGATGGTGGGGATGGAGGGGAATGGAGGGGGATGGATGGGGATGGAGGGGGATGGAGGGGGATGGATGGGGATGGAGGGGAATGGAGGGGGATGGATGGGGATGGAGGGAATGGAGGGGGTGGAGGGGATGGAGGGGAATGGATGGGGATGGTGGGGATGGATGGGGTGGTGGGGATGATGGGATGGTGGGGAATGGAGGGGAATGGAGGGGGGAATGGGGGAATGGGGAATGGAAGGGGGAGGAGGGGAATGGAGGGAATGGAGGGGGATGGAGGGGGGATGGATGGGGATGGTGGGGGATGGATGGGATGGAGGGGGGATGGGGGGGATGGAGGGGAATGGAGGGGGATGGAGGGAATGGGGGGGATGGAGGGGAATGGAGGGGGATGGAGGGGATGGAGGGGATGGTGGGGGATGGATGGGGATGGAGGGGAATGGAGGGGGATGGAGGGGAATGGAGGGGGATGGTGGGGAATGGTGGGGGATGGTGG
>NW_020870589.1:248304-253304 GCF_003789085.1 Penaeus vannamei
GAAAGGAAGAAAGAGAGAGAAGAAAGAAAGAAAGAGAAGAACGAAAGGAAGAAAGAAAAGAAAAGAAAAGAAAAGAAAGAAAAGAAAAAGAAGAGAAAAGAAAAAAAAGAAAAAAGAAAAAAATATTATAGTATATATATATATATATATATATATATATATATATATATATATATATATATATATAATCTTGGTGGTGGTGTTGGGGGGGGAATCTGTAAAAAGGTTGAATGTTAAAGGAAAGGTCAAGAAGAAAGAAATCTAATTAAAAAAGGTCGAAATAAGAAAAGGTCAAGAAGAAAGAAATCTAATGGGATAAAAAAGGTCGAATTTTAATGAAAAGGTCAAGAAGAAAGAAAATCTATGGTCAAAAAAGGTCGAATTAAAAAAAAGGTCAAGAAGAAAGAAATCTAATGGGGTCAAAAAAGGTTCGAATTAAAAAAAAGTCAAGAAGAAAGAACATCAATGGGATCAAAATAGGTTGAAATAAAAAAAAAGGTCAAAGAGAAAGAAAATCTAGTGGGGTCAAAAAAGGTCGAAGAAAAAGTCAAGAAGAAAAAAATCTAATGGGGTCAAAAAAGGTCGAATTTTAAAGAAAAGGTCAAGAAGAAAGAAAATCTAATGGGGTCAAAAAAGGTCGAATTTTAAAGAAAAGGTCAAGAAGAAAGAACATCTAATGGGGATAAAAAGGTCGATTTTTAAAGAAAAGGTCAAGAAGAAAGAAAATCTAATGGGATAAAAAAGGTCGAATTTTAATGAAAAGGTCAAGAAGAAAGAAAATCTAATGGGGTCAAAAAAGGTCGTCGAATTTAAAAAAAAGGTCAAGAAGAAAGAAAATCTAATGGGGTCAAAAAAGGTCGAATTAAAAAAAGGTCAAGAAGAAAGAACATCTAATGGGATCAAAATAGAAATTAAAAAAAAAGGTCAAAGAAAGAAAATCTAATGGGGTCAAAAAAAGGTCGAATTAAAAAAAAAGGTCAAGAAGAAAGAACATCTATTGGATCAAAATAGGTTGAAATATAAAAAAAAAGGTCAAGGAGAAAGAAATCTAAGGTCAAAAAAGGTCGATTTTCAAAGAAAAGGTCAAGGAGAAAGAAAATCTAGTGGGTCAAAAAGGTCGAATTTCAAAGAAAAGGTCAAGAAGAAAGAACATCTAATGGGATAAAAAAGGTCGAATTTCAAAGAAAAGGTCAAGAAGAAAGAAAATCTAATGGGGGTCAAAAAAAGGGTCGAATTCAAAAGAAAAGGTCAAGAAAGAAAATCTAATGGGATAAAAAAAGGCTGAATTTTTTTAAGAAAAGGTCAAGAAGAAAGAAAATCTAATGGGGTCAAAAAAGGTCGAATCTTAAAAGAAAAAGGTAAAGAAAGAAAATCTAATGAAAAAAGGTTCGAAAAAAAGGCCTAATGTCAAATAGGTCGAATTAAAAAAAAGGTCAAGAGAAAGAACATCTAATGGGATAAAAAAGGTCGAATTTCAAAGAAAAGGTCAAGAGAAAAGAAATCTATGGGGTCAAAAAAGGTCGAATTTTTAAAGAAAAAGGTCAAGAAGAAAAGAAAATCTAATGGGTCAAAAAAGGTCGATTTTAAAGAAAAGGTCAAGAAGAAAAACATCTATTGGGATCAAAATAGGTTGAAATTAAAAAAAAAAAATGGTCAAGAAAGAAATCTAATGGGGTCAAAAAGGTCGATTTTAAAGAAAGGTCAAGAAAGAAAAAATCTAATGGGGTCAAAAAGGTCGAATTTTAATGAAAAGGTAAAAAGAAAGAGCATCTATTGGATCAAAATAGGTTGAAATTAAAAAAAAAAAAAAGGTCAAGAAGAAAGAAAATCTAATGGGTAAAAAAAGGTCGAATTTTAAAGAAAAGGTCAAGAAGAAAGAAAAATCTAATGGGGTCAAAAAAGGTCGAATTTTTAAAGAAAAGGGTCAAGAGAAAGAAAATCTAATGGGGTCAAAAAAAGGTCGAATTTTTAAAGAAAAGGTAAAAAAAGAAAACATCTATTGGGATCAAAAATAGGTTGAAATTAAAAAAAAAAAGGTCAAGAAAGAAAATCTAATGGGGTTCAAAAAGGTCGATTTTAAAGAAAAGGTCAAGAAGAAAAGAAAATCTAATGGGTCAAAAAGGTCGATTTTTAAAGAAAAGGTCAAGAAAAAAGAAAATCTTAATGGCGTCAAAAAGGTCGATTTTTAAAGAAAAGGTCAAGAAGAAAGAAAATCTAATGGGGTCAAAAAAAGGTCGAATTTTAATGAAAAAGGTAAAAAAGAAGAGCATCTATGGGATCAAAAAGGTTGAAATTAAAAAAAAAAAAAGGTCAAGAAGAAAGAAAATCTAATGGGTCAAAAAAGGTCGAATTTTAAAAGAAAAGGTCAAGAAGAAGAAAATCTAATGGGGTCAAAAAAAAGGTCGAATTTTAAAGAAAAGTCAAGAAGAAAGAAAATCTAATGGGGTCAAAAAAGGTCGAATTTTAAAGAAAAGGTAAAAAAGAAAAAGCAATCTATTGGATCAAAATAGGTTGAAATTAAAAAAAAAAAAGGTCAAGAAAGAAAATCTAATGGGGTCAAAAAGGTCGATTTTTAAAGAAAAGGTCAAGAAGAAAGAAAATCTAATGGGGTCAAAAAGGTCGATTTTTAAAGAAAAGGTCAAGAAGAAAGAAAATCTAATGGGGTCAAAAAGGTCGGGGTCAAGAAGAAAGAAAATCTTAATCGAATTTAAAAAAGGTAAAAAGGTCTATTGGGATCAAAATAGGTTGAAATTAAAAAAAAAAAAAAGGTCAAGAAGAAAAGAAAATCTAATGGGGTCAAAAAAGGCTGAATTTCAAAGAAAAGGTCAAGAAGAAAGAAAATCTAATGGGGTCAAAAAAGGTCGAATTTCAAAGAAAAGGTCAAGAAGAAAGAAAATCTAATGGGGTCAAAAAAGGTCGAATTTTAAAGAAAAGGTAAAAAAGAAAAAAAGCATCGGATCATAGGTTGAAATTAAAAAAAAAAAAAAGGTCAAGAAAAAGAAAATCTAATGGGGTCAAAAAGGTCGATTTTTAAAAAAGGTCAAGAAGAAAGAAAATCTAATGGGGTCAAAAAGGTCGATTTTTAAAGAAAAGGTCAAGAAGAAAGAAAATCTAATGGGGTCAAAAAAGGTCGGAAAAGGTTAATCAAAAAGGTCAAGAAGAAAGAAAATCTAATGGGTCAAAAAGGTCGAAAAAGAAAAGGTCAAGAAGAAAGAAAATCTAATGGGGTCAAAAAAGGTCGAATTTCAAAAGAAAGAAATTAATGGGGTCAAAAAAGGTCGAATTTTAAAGAAAAGAAAAAAGAAAGGGTCAAAATCAAGAAAAAAATCTAATGGGTCAAAAAGGTCGATTTTTAAGAAAAGGTCAAGAAGAAAGAAAATCTAATGGGGTCAAAAAAGGTCGAATTTTAAAGAAAAAGGTCAAGAAGAAAGAAAATCTAATGGGGTCAAAAAAGGTCGATTTTTAAAGAAAAGGTCAAGAAGAAAGAAAATCTAATGGGGTCAAAAAAGGTCGAATTTTAAAGAAAAGGTAAAAAAGAAAGAGCATCTATTGGGATCAAAATAGGTTGAAATTAAAAAAAAAAAAAAAAAAGGTCAAGAAGAAAGAAAATCTAATGGGTAAAAAAGGTCGAATTTTAAAGAAAAGGTCAAGAAGAAAGAAAATCTAATGGGGTCAAAAAAAGGTCGATTTTGAAAAAGGTCAAGAAGAAAGAAAATCTAATGGGGTCAAAAAAGGTCGATTTTTAAGAAAAGGTCAAGAAGAAAGAAATCTAATGGGGTCAAAAAAGGTCGAATTTTAAAAGAAAAGGTCAAGAAGAAAGAAAATCTAATGGGTCAAAAAAGGTCGATTTTTTAAGAAAAGGTCAAGAAGAAAGAAAATCTAATGGGGTCAAAAAAGGTCGAATTTTAAAGAAAAGGTCAAGAAGAAAGAAAATCTAATGGGGTCAAAAAAGGTCGATTTTTAAAGAAAAGGTCAAAAGAAGAAAATCTAATGGGGTCAAAAAAGGTTGAATTAAAAAAAAAAAGGTCAAGAAGAAAGAAAATCTAATGGGGTCAAAAAAGGTCGAATTTTAAAGAAAAGGTCAAGAAGAAAGAAAATCTAATGGGATAAAAAAAGGTCGAATTTTAAAGAAAAGGTCAAGAAGAAAGAAAATCTAATGGGGTCAAAAAAGGTCGAATTTTAAAGAAAAGGTCAAGAAGAAAGAAAATCTAATGGGGTCAAAAAAGGTCGATTTTTTAAGAAAAGGTCAAGAAGAAAGAAAATCTAATGGGGTCAAAAAAGGTCGAATTTTAATGAAAAAGGTAAATAAGAAAGAGCATCTCATGGGTGACACAAACGGAAGAAAATGTCAACATTAGTTCAATATGAAAGAGATGACAGATCGTAGTCTATGTATCATACTTTAACAAATCCGAGAAACATGTTTAACAGACTGATTCATAGTCCATGTATTATGCCAGGATAAATCTGAGAATGTCCCATGTTAAACAGAATGTATCATACCCCATGTATTATACTGGATCATGTATCTATACTCAGTATGGTCATGGGTACCCCATGGGTCCCACATACTCCATGTATTATACTAGAACAATTCTGGGAAAGTCCTATGTTTAACACAGTGATAAAGTCCTACAGAATAAATTAATACAATATGTGGATCTTTTTTTTTCATGCAGAACCTTAAAATCAAAGATACCAGCATTCAAATAAATCCTGTGATGGTCTAGAATACAAGATTATTATGTTCAAAAAGTCGAGCGAGTTATCACGTCGAATAAACGTGACAGGAACTTCTGTGTCCTATTAAACCTCTGCTTCGAAGACGAGACCGCTTAGGACAATGAAAGAGCAGATCAGCTGATATTTCGGGTAGAATGCGACGCGTGATTGTGTTCACTGGATAATCTTGAGCGTTGAACGTCAGTGATAAAAAAGTGACATTTATCGCACTGTTCAGATCCATGAAGCTCTGGAGGACTTCGCCACGATGTATCGGG